>OZ024689.1:30023602-30316809 GCA_964016905.1 Perithous albicinctus
GCGCAGTACCGAAATAACCCGAAGCAACACCCATTGCTGCTTATTTCAATACCATTGTGTAGTCTCAATAGCTCCATTCCCTTGGTGTTAAATTTAATACCGCATTTTTTACCGCGTGACCAAAGAACAATATGCCCGTTACTCATTTCTTACTTAAAAATTGTCTAAAATTTTACTCCTGGTTGTTAACAAATAACACAAATATCGATATATACAGTAGCTTATAGTTGCATATATGCGATAGCTCTTACAATTTATGAAGTGTCAGGTTCAGTAGTTTTTAAAATGTAGGCTAATGCCGACCGCTGATTGGTATCACTTTGGCAAGAATCGCTTGAATCTTCCAAATTTTATAAGAGCCTGAATTTTTCGAATTTTTTGAAAGTCAAATAAATCCTAGAATCGAATTTTATCAGAATATCTATGAATGTATAAATATAAAAAATCATAAAAACACGAAAACAACAAAAACAACAAAACTCTTGAGTAAAACAAAAATTAAAAAAATCGAGATGAATATTGGGCCACCTTGATAACTATAAAACCTAGCTCTTGAAGATAAAAGATATTTAGTACATGAGCGAATAGATTTCTTAGGTACTAGCAGAACTGCTCAATATCAAAAATAAATCCCAAGTGTAATGTAGCAACGAATGTAAGCTTTTGAAGCCTTCATCTCCCGCGCTAGTGTCGTATTCACAGACGTTCGTACACCAAACCGATAAAACTGTCACGTTTATCCATGCAATGTTATGCTACGAGGTACGATCTCCACACATATTCTTTCCGCATCTTTAGGTACATTTTACTGGAGTCTTCTGGCAATTCACGGAAGTGGCTATACTCTACTATGCATGCAGATACATACAGGAGAGGAGATACACATGGAAATTGGTCGTCGCATCGGGAAATCAGGAAGAAAACTCTCGGGAAGAATGGCGCGTATTCTCGTTGGATAGTGTCGTTTTGGGTGAGGGGTAACGGCGGAAAAGTGCAGAGATAAAAGTACGATTGAGGTGGAAATCGCGAAGTCGCATACTCCGAGCGTACAAAGCCGAACGAAGAAGAGGCGACTGCTTCGAACTCGTAGATGTCGTTGTCGTTGTGCATTTTGCCGGGATGCAGTTTTCCCGGTGGACCGCGCGATCGTGTCGCTCTTCATGTGTGCATATACTCCCGAGACGAGAAGACAAGCGTTCGCTTCGATAACACTCTTGTTTTTGATGCCATCTGCAAAGTTTTTCCGTTCTCGTGGTATATATAACTTGGTTGAAGCGTCGCATTATTGATATTCGTTAAAAAGAAAATAAAAAAATTGCAGGTGTTTCTAAGAGCTACTCGGAAATATTGAAACGAACACTTGGGATAATGTAAAAAAATGGCAGATAACATGTGCATTTTACTTATCGTGTATCATGTCATCCGTGAACAGTAGTGTGGTACAAACGATAATTAAAATTACCGAGCTATTTTTATTTACTGCAACTATCATAATCGTTAGACACATCTAATATTGCAACAAATCAAACGAAGAACTTTGGAAAATATTAATAATTGAACCGTCCTGTCAGTGAACATCTTCAACGATATTAATTGTGCACTCCTGGGCGCCACCGTATCATCCTCTCTTAGCCGACTAGCCCGTCTGATTCCTCCGATTTACCGATTTTAGTGGAAATTATCAATAAGACAAAAAAAAGGTTGGTAGAAAAAAATATATTTTTCATGTTCGCAGTAATGACGCGACCACATTTTTCAATTTGACAAGTATTTAAAAATCATTTACATTACTATCGTCTAATCGATTCAATTCTGAGAAAAAATTGCAGGTGATTATCAGTATATATATATTAGTAAAAAAAAGTCGATAATTTTAAAGCCTGGTAATTAAGGGTTTATAACGAAGGCGTTAACATAGTACGTACTGGCATTGCCTTTTAACTATCTTCGTTCATCCCATGTCTTTTTCCCTTGAGCTCTCCTGTTTTACCGAGTCACGAGCGCAGTAGCCCGCTTATAATCCCACCGTTATACCTACACACTCGTCCTTTATTGCTAATAGCGATGCTCTACACGTAAAAACAGTTTTCTCTTCCTCATTCCATGACCCTCCTAGGATCTTGACCTTTCTTTCTCCGCACACGGTGATACCGTTTCATAGCCTCTTTGTATCTTCTACAAGACTTGAATTCCTGATTTTTTCCGTCGCACAACTCTCGTTTTCTTTTAACCAGGAGGGATTTCTTCAAATAGGCCAAATATTTGTTTTCTATATTTGAAATTGCATTTTTTACATCCTTTTTACAGCCTTCATATGTGACGTGGGGAAGTAAAAATCATGTACCTTTTACTTCTTGGTATGTTATTACCTTAGTGACACCGCGCGTATTAGTAGACGGGTGACAGAGTAAAGTGTTCGGATAAAGCGTGTAATGGTAATTTTGTTTTTGCTACGATTATGACTCTACAAATTACCCTTTTGTTCAGTATTCCACCGAGAAGCGCACCGGTGTTGTAATGAAAGAAAAAAAAACCGGAGCAACGGTTGCTGCTACTGTTGCTATCCTTACAGTGTTGCAGCGCTTCAAAGTATCAGATTACTAAACTTTTCCGATGCTTCTTGGAGAAGAAGTGAAAAGTGGAGAAGTTGAAGAGGACGAAGAAGTAGAAGCTCACAATAACTCTGTTTCGTTTTCCCTTTACTTTCGTATAATTCTCCTTACCTACTTGGGAGTAATTTGAAACTTTCTCACTCTCATACTCCTCTTAGCTTCTTTGAGACCACCAAGTTAATAAAGTGAGAAAAATACTAATATCATAGAAATGATAATGAATATGAAGTACCGTATAATCGGCATAAAAACATAAACTTCTATGGTGCATGTCGACGAATAAATTGATGAATAATTTAATCGATGTTTGTCAATGTCCTATTTTATTTTGTATATTCAAAGGAAATTAATAAATTATACGTTTAAACTTGAGTTAACAAGCGCGACAACTTTTCTTTTGAAATGTTAACTGTCGAGGAAAAGGTGGATAGATCGGAACGAAATGTGGAGTTTTTTCATCGTCTAGAAAGAAAAGTAGATCGATCGAGCGGTAGAAAAGAAAACAAGATCCACCAAAACTCTTTTACAGCAGCAAACACAATTTAATCGCTTTTCGACGAGTCATCCCGGTGTAATCTCGGCATATTAATACATTTCGAGCAATATGCGCATATTTTCTACTGAAGTTAGATGCATTAATGCATCTATTTAACTCAAAATATAATTTTTGACACTAAAATTAATGTTTCAGCTGTTGGCATATCGGAGATATTGAATTATGACGACTTCTGGTGCCGAGAAAATATTACCAATTTTTCGTCATCATTCGTATATGTTTTTTCTTATCGTGCCAAACCAATTACGATGCTCCCCAGCACTATTGTAAATGTACTTGCCTTACATTTTTTACACATTGTGTTTATCTTGGGATTATATTGTACGGTGTAGTTCTATCCTCAGGAATATGATTTATGTGATATAAATCGATTCTTTCCAAGGTCCAAATTTTCAGACCGACGTGACGGTGCTGACTTAGCCAACGACGCTATAAGAAGCCACAAGCCACAGGCAGGAATGGTAGCTATTTTCCTGTTAATTCCACCGTTAACCGTTAGCCGCACGCTTCCACCTCTAATAATCCGTGGTATATAAGCGTTAAAACTCGCAGCAGTACGGGTGTACCGGGAATTCTGAGAGCACCGGCTTCCATTTTCATCACCGGAACCTACATACATCGTTACATTTAACTCCCATTTCCTACACTTGGGGTAAACAACGACGAGATGTTATACAGTATATGGGAGAACATTAATAAAATAGATTTGGTTAACTCGATTATTCGTATTACAAAAAATTGAGACCTGTTTCCAAAATTTGACATTTTTTAAATTAACAACTGAATATAATTAGTAACTAATTTATGTTTCACTTATAATACAAGTTCAATCTAAATACCCACTCACACAAAAAACCGTGGATTTTCTACTGCCACCCTGGACATGAGAATAGCAACTATTGTAAATAGATGATTTGTTAACTTTTAGACATTTTAAGCAGATAACTTATTTTACGTAAAATTTAAGAAAGACTGAAAAATAGAACGTCGCTTCCTCAGTATTAGTATTTTCTGCCTCTCGTAAAGTTTCATTTATTAGAAAGCCTAAATCGATGAATATACTTTCTCATAGAGGTAAATTTATGAAACGTGGAAAATACAAAGAAGCAATCATTCCTTCTAAATACTTATTCATGGGCCTTTTGACTAAAAGTAAGTTTTTGTTTAAAAGAAATATGTAATTTTTCTATGAATGACCTGCATTATTAATACTTATTCCGCTATAGTACAGTGTACGATAACTAAAACGCCGGTAGTGGAGGTGCCGGTAAACGAACACAGCGTCCCGTTACAACTCAACGCGGAGTAACCGCTGACAGCTGTGGACCCGAGAAACCTCGGAACTTTTAGCCATCTCCCTTTCCTGCAGATTTCTCTCCACTTCTGTCCTTTGCTTTCTGCCTCGAAACTATCGCGATTCTACGACCAGCCGCCCATCCACGTCCCCCTTCGCTGTTCACCTCTCGGGACATTCAGAAATTCATAGGAAACTAGTGCGCTGCCGATTCGGAAGTACGAGCGCCAAGTTTCATCCTTCTGTTCCAGAAGCAGGAGCACAGCTTCTTGCAGGACAGAAATAGTAGCATCAGGTCGTGGGTGTAACCCCAACGAAAGTTTTGATTTAACCGACCCGTTCTCTCTCCCGGCTTGCTTCCACCTGTCTCTACAATTTTCTATCCATCCCTTTCTCACTTTCGTCCTTCTCGCCAGCAGTCGTGACGAAACTAACTCGATTTTCAAAATAGTTCGTCATTCAGCGACAGCAACCTGTCCCTCGTCGCGGTCTGTCTATCCATCTGTCTCTTAACCAGGGCACGTTCGTTTGCTACGCTCGTCGACTCTCGGTTCTCATCCTTGTCTCTCTTTACCCATACCTGAGGAACGTGATGTATCCGCAGTTCCCGCGAATCCACTTGTCATCCATACCGTTTGTCGACCCCCACCCTTTTCCCCTTGCTGCCTTCGCGTGACCTCTTGCTAGAACCCACAGGGCTGCGTACAATTCCCCTCGACCTGTACAAGGCCGTGATGAACCTGTTACGTCGCAAAACTCTTCTCGTATACTATACCGAAATGTATGCGCCATAGTCCACCGCATTGCTATATTCCACTGTTACACGAAGTGCAAATTAAACTTTCGGCGATGAATTTTTTTTCTTTGTTACTTTAGATGAACATATTTCAGCTACAGGTTCGACTAAAGTGGCAATGGAAATATGTCAGTTATAATTGAAATTGTTTGTGACGTTACCCTTCTATCGAATTTCTGTACGAGGTACTGTAGAACGTAAGTTACGTAAATCGAGAGTTCGATTGAGTTATTGATAATGAGTCATTGAATCGGTGTACTTTTTATATCGTCACAGATATAATTAATCATCGTTGAAATTATTTGGTGTTACTTTCTATGTCGTATACTAAAGAAAACATTATCAGCATTCATCCTGAATGTGTCCAAGCGATTATACTCTGGGTTCATGATTATACTTGGTACATTATTACACACAGTTTAATTGCCTACAAGGCGTCTTGTGCACTACACAAAGTACACAATCAATTTCCTGCATACCTTTAAAAGGAAAGGAAAAGTAGCAACCCGTAGCACATAGTACGTGCATCATACGATGACAACAAAGACTTTGAACAATACTTGTCGAGTTCAAGGGTTAACCGGGGCTGCTCGGTTAGTGTTCGGCCATCTTATGTGTATACCTTAAGAGTAATTGAGAAGCGATTGAGGGGAAGAAATGAAGGATAAAAGCTGAAGTGTTTGGGACAAGTGTTTGGTTCCCAACAATGCGTCCAGCGACTAGTTATTAGCACGTTTCCATCTCTTTCTGGCTAGTTCGTATCGTTGGGCCTCCACCATGAGATGGCCAATCATCGTGTTCAGGAGTCAAGAACGGTTAGTCAATAGCAGGGCTCACGTAGTTACACTAGCTCTTCTTGCATCTTCTTGTTCCGGCCAACATTTCCGAGGAAAGGTTACGTAACTTTGGTTATGGTTGCGATATTCATAGCCACTTGGGGATAACCCGGATATAATCTACTTCCTACCAAACGACCTTAATAATGTCATTGAATACATCCCAGTAATCTCTAATCAGAGACTCCAGACTCCCGCCGCAGTGCGAAATCTTATCCGACCACGATCTTGATCACCTTACATACCTGTAATGCATAAGGCAAGCTATGTATCTGTTACTCGAGATAAATTGGCCACAAACATTGCGGTGTTTGGCACTATCGCGTGAACTGCTTTTGTGCATAAACTATAAACGTGCGTTCGATGTATACATAGGACTGTTCTTGGTAGCTTTACATTACAAAAATGAAAAAGTAATATAAAGAATAGAATGCCAATTATTCAAACGTAAGAAAAATATAAAGTTTCTCTGAAGAAGAGACATGTGTGTCTAAAGTACCTCGAGTAATTCTGTTTTATTTTTATAAACTTGCAGAGAAAGTTACCGATATCTTGAAATCTTTGTGATTAATGACAACATAGGTATGCCCAATGCTTGTCTGTAACATGCTTGCATTACTTAGTAGTTTATCTACAATGTACGTCCGTGTTTCCTTCCAGAGCTATGCCAGACGCAGTATAATTCGTCGAGTCAAACTGAGAAATGTAGTAGAGCTACGTGGTATATAGTACATCTGCAGCTCTTTAGACCGCACAATTTCTCTTTGGCACTTCATATAGTATAGCGTAACAGCGCGATCCTTACTCTGGCTAGCCTTCTACTTTGGAAGATTAGTGCTCATGAGTAAGAGAGAAGCTAAGTGGCATAGTGGAAACTGGCGTTGAACCGAGAGCCCCAGCAACGCCACGCTCCGAGTAGTAACGGACCAGAGTAGTCGGCCGTTGGCCAAGAGTATAGTGAAGACCGGGCGTGCTCTAATCACCTACTCAGTAGAGAGTAACGCGAACCGCTTTAACCTCCAACCTGCAAAAGCTCTAAGTTTGAGTTCGTCTACTATACTACTATATAAGACATATACATAATAGTATACATAACAAGTATAACATAAATCGATTGGTCGACGATGGAAGTGTGCAGTTCGCCAAAACTCAAAATCAAGCATCGAAGCTAACTACAGACTGGTGGAAGGCCTCGCTCTCATCGTGAGATCAAGCTGAAGAGTTTCCTCAAGCCTTCGTCTCGGCCCCCAGCCCTAGACGGAACCAGCGCGGTCGGTACTAGTAGTTGAAGCATTAGCAGCCAGCCATGTGCTAGGAAACTTGGATATTTGATTTTCCACATCCCCTTATCCATATATCCTCTCTGCTACAAAGTTTATTATTCTTCGCGACTGCCTGACCCAATCGTTACATATATTAATCAAGCTTTTCAAGCAAACTGCTTAGAACAGCGAGGTAATGGAAGGGCCCACGTAATATCTACGAAACTTTGATATGAAATTCTGTGAGCTTTTATCCGTCATAGAAAATTTGTGGCGTCATAGCGCAAATTAGGTTCTGCCAAGGCACTGTCAGTGATACTAGTGTTACATGAATTTAGATTGAAGTAATATGAACTAGTACCTGTTTAGGAGCCTCCTTTATGTGGCAAAGTTTAGATGTTAACTGTCTTGAGTGAACAGCGACGTCAGTGGAATGTGCGTGCAATGCGACGAATTTGGAAACTGCGGAACTATATACCAAGCTGACTGGCTAAGGCGAAGTGTCTTGACCGAGCGCGGACCGTGTAGAGAGAGACTTCAATTTACGGAAGGGTAGAGAAAGTTTCTACGAATCGTTCCGCTAAAGTGGTAAGTTAGTATTCGTCGAGGCAACTGGAATCCTTCCAGTTAGTCCCAGTGTGTGAAGAAGTCTGTTGACTAAGCGCATAGACCATGGAGAGAGACCCGGATAGTATTTCTACTGGCTGAACTGTCCAATCAGCGACAAGAGCCATATTCGAATGCCGCGGATGTGCTCGTATAACATTATGGTTATGAAACTATAATGTTTACTTCTGATCTCTAGATTTTTAGTAAGAAAGTTTATATTTCAAACGTGTTATAGAAACAAACAGAAGTGTACAGGAGGAAATATTGCAACACGATAAAATGCTTGGTTATAATAGAAAAACAGCCTATAACTTGAATTATAATAATTATGAATTGTCGTAGACTCGTTGAAATGAATACGATATCACAAAAAAAGACATTTGCAAAGAAAAATCTCGCCTATTGCTTTGTTATCGTTTTTTATTTTTTTAAGCGTCCGCTACGAAGAAGTATGTAGACCGATTTTGACTTCATTATAAATAAAGTTTTGTGAGAGTCGATTAATGATAAGATTGTGCATTGTGTAAAGTTGATCGATTGAAAAACATCATCAACTCCTCTATAAGTGTGAAGGCACTGGGACACAAATGGGAAACAGCGCAAGATTAAGTAAGCGCGCACAATTTCTCACTCTAGAATTCCTCCGCAAATTGAACCGTTGACCCTTCTACTGACGTGCTTACTCAGAGTAGTACACTACCTGCACCCAGAGTCTCTCGGTCCGCATGTGCTAGGTAGCTTCATAGTATATCTACTCAAGTAATTTCCACGAGCCATACGAATTACTTTGCGGTACAGTGAACAAGGAATTTCCGCGTACTGGCACCCACATCTCGTCGATTACGTCAAGCACACAGCTTTCCCGGCTTGTCTGCGTGCGTAATGTTCCTGCTCACTTGTCTTTTCCATACATTCTCGACGTAATTTCGAAAACGATATATACTCGTACTTTAATTCATGGTACCACATAAATATAATTGTTTATGTGTAGAGAATTTTGGGTTACAATCATCTGACAACGAATATACGCTAAAAAGAGTTAAGAAAGGAAATAAAAAACCACAAAGAAATTATTGCAATTTATTTTCTCCTCTTTAAAATAAGTTTGAAAATGTTGTTCGCAAATCCGTCTCTCGACAAATTAGGCAATACCGACGAACTCACAAAACCACAGATGCTCTGAAGCGAGCCGTGTTCTTATTTAGAGCTTTGAAATCGATGAAGCGGCGGGGATTATATTTTTGTTCCCGTATATTTTGCTGCGAGAACGTGCCGAATCGAAATTAATCGTGTGGGGTTCGGGAGTACAGTGATATGGTGGTGATGGTAAGCCTAGACGGTAAAGTATATACCATGAGGAGAGAGCGCACCCACAGCTTGTTTCGAGTTTCTTCGAGCGAAGGTAAGAATTACGTGAAGCGGAAGTGCGATGCATTGGCCTTGTTTCTCTTTTTCGTTTTCTCTGCCGTACGTTTTCGTTTACTTTTCTTTCGTTCTAGCGAGACGCTATACAGCAGGCGAGGAAGACCCGGCTAACCGCTAATGAAAGTTTTCCAGGAGTAATTACTTTATTGATACGGTTGGATGAATCGTAACGGGCACGATTTTTCTCCATTTTTCTTCAGAAGCTGTCTAGCTATTTCCCAAAGGTGCTTCGCGAATTTATTTATAGAGTTACTATTGACGACGCAAGTTTCTTTCAGCTACGTTGGGAGAGTTACTACACTGTCCGTTTTGCGCTGACGAAGAGTCACCAGCAGGTTTCAGTTTCTTATATACTCGACGTTGTACTTGCGAAATCACATGGGACCAACGCTTCTCAGAAAGTTCTGCAGAAATGACAGCTAGTAGGCGTAGAGAAAGGATGGCGCTATAGTCTAGAAAGGATAGTTCCTATAGTCTCGTTGATATCCAGCACTTATACGGTGGTACTGTGTCTACCTTCTATTTTTATCAGTACCAAAACAACCCTCATGTTTTATAGTTTATATTTTATAAACAGCAAACAAGTACCAAAACTGGGGTGATTGATACAAACCTGTTTCGACACTCTCGAGCTGTCTATTGATGATCGAAACTATAGTGTGAATGTCTAGTACTTTTTTTATATCTGTGTCTTACGTTTTCAATACCCGATGACCCCATTTAGCTTTTTCGGACGAGTATGGGTCTACGTTTTTATTTGTCATTATTTTTTACCAGCAATACGAGGGAAAAAGTTATCGTTAAAGCAGTCTATATTCTGTCGCTCTATTTATTGTTTCAGTAAATACATATACTGTCTTTGTCCATTATTTCTTCATTAAGTTTCATTTGTCAAGCTCTCAATATAAAATCTGTACATTTTATCATAAATATTATATTTATATAAAATAAAATAAAATATCATTATAAGCCCCTGTGCATAGTCTATGGCTCTACATTTTTATTTGTCATTATTATGTATCAGAAATATGAGGGAAAAATTTGTCGAAGCAAATAGAAATACTCTAAAGCAATCTATATCCCGTCGCGCTTTTTATTGTCTCACCAAATACATATACTGAATTTATCTATTATTTCTTCATTCAGCTTCATGTCTCAATATATCTTTATATAAAGTCTGCATTTTTTATCATATATGATAATATATTGTGTATAGTCTACGGCTGTAAGTTTTTATTTGTCATTATTTTGTATCAACAATACAAAGGAAAAACTTCGACGTAGCAAAAACACCTGAAAATAAATATCTATCTCCCGTCGTTATATTTATTGTTTCATATCGCATACACATACTCCGTTTTTCCATTATTTCTTCATTCGATTAACATACAGTATGACTGTCCTGGCCATACAGTTGAGTCTCATACATGACCACAAAATAGTATGGAATATCACTAACGGACCGAAAACGATGATAGCAGAGGGAATGTGTTATCCCGTCGCTCGCTCACCTCTCTGCAGCTACGAGACGAGGGATGTTTATTGGTCGATAAAGAAATCGACAGTTAACGCTTTAACCGCCCAACATCGCCAGGCAGTAGGAGCAGCAGCAGGTCGGGAGCACGAACTGCAGCAGCCGGCTGGTGTTATTGCATAATAATAACCGCGGACCACAGAGACGGCCGTCCGTGCTAGCAAACGGGGGCAAGGGGGGAGGGTTCTGCAGTGAACATTGGGAGGTGGGTGTGTGGTGGCAGGGGCATTTGCACCGTGACCCCGCTCTGATTACCAACGGCAGCAGTAGCACCATCACCACCATCACACCACGAGGATTGTCGGCCCGAGGGAGGACTAAAAGGGTGGGAAGTGCATCAGGCGAAAAGGGAGATATAGGAAGACAGTATGAGAGCCTAGCTAGTGAGGTTTGTAGCAACGAGCTGCTAACACTGCAGCTGGGAGGAATGATAAGTTATCAGATCAATTACAGTTATTACTTTATACCGCCTCGGTGGACTTGAACTTTATGCTGCACTAAGATAAGCGTAAACGTTACTTACCACACCTAATCTCACAATTCTCATACTCATAGTCACACTTATAAGCTCTATCCATCTGACTGTCACATATCTGTCATCTCTCCTTTCCTGGAAGAGATCTGACTCAGTTTAAGGATGTCCTTACCAAACCTCGTTTCTGCTCAATTTTAATCAAATTTTGTGAGTTTATAGAGAAAGTTCTGCAGGTATAACTTCTGATTCTGCGGTAATTTCTTCTCGATATCATATAAAGAACCTTTTTTTTTACTGTGCTGGCTTATTTTTATGTTTTTCACATGCATACAATAAATTTTCATTACAAAACCCGTTTTTAGACTTCTTAACACGTCGCTTGCGATCGACGACGATTCATTAATTCTCGATGCAATGACCGTCGTCGAGAATAAAGCTCAGCTAACGATGGAAAAGTGTGTTTGGAGGAGTATGGGAGAATGAGGAAAGGAAGAAAAGATATAGTACGTCACTCAGAGGAACGACGAGACTCTCGAATCACGACTCGTTCTGCTCGCCACACTGCCTCTACTGTGCTGTATTACTGCTTGGTACATAGTGACGACGTGGGTACTAGGCACTTCGACTGCGACTACGATGTCGGGTATGACTAGGTCTTTTATGCGCTCAACGCGACGTAAAGTACTCGGCAAACGAGGGAATCCTTGATCTCACTCGTTATACGGCCGTTTCTATCCCTTCCCGCGATGCAGTACCCGCACAGCTCCTGCAAGTTTGCTATTCCCTCCTCGTTCTGGAGAGCACGTTTTAGCCACTTGTTCGCCTACGGGGTTTAATCTTGACTTCTTGATTCTCGCTATAGACTTTTCAGCTCGGTGCAATCTTCACGAGAAATGTTTGATGTCATGTTGAGGAAAAGTTGTTCAAAAAATTATGGCAATATTTTAGTCATTCCAAGTCATAAGTAACAGATAAGATCAGTAGATGAAAGAGAAATTGGATGAAAGGAAAGCGTCAATCTTTCGTCTACCCACTCTTTTGTATCCTGACGAAAGTTTCCGTGAGATAAAAGAGCCAGGGTGTGGTAAATCCGCGACTACTCTGCGTACCATTCACCGAGTACATAGCCTTGAAAGCTTACGTAAGGCATCAGCAGTGACGTGTAAGAGCCACGACAACGTTCATTCCCTAGTGCCTCAACACCGCGAAAACCACAAACGAAACTCGTAAACCAGCAAACCGCAACCCCTAAACACTTTCTCCTTTCGTCCTCGCGCGTATTTTGCTCAAACCTGACGCAAATTCGTCTCAAGGGAAATTTACATTTATTCGTAGGACGTAAAGTCACGACACTAGCCGCCATTCTCATTGTTGTTCCGAACACACGCCTGTGCGTCAAATAAACTTCCCTGTTTTAATGAGAATAAATACTTTTTGGTAAGAACAGGAAAACTAAATTTTCGAGATTGAAAAAAAATCACGCACGTTTGTAACAGTCAGATTCCTAGTCAAATCTCTGTTGGGTCTACGACGGAAATTCGAACTCTAAAGTACCGTATAGTTTGACTGTTCTGAATGGAAAATGTTGTAACTGAAGAGTTTGACCACTTTGGTGCTCCACTTTTAGCTTACGATATTATCCAACATTAAAATGAAAAGAAAACAAAAATCCGTGAGTTTGAGACTTGGTTTTTTATATTAGCAACGGTGAAAGAGGGCGATGAAAGTTGGAGTTTTCGTACCTGGCCGAGATTGAGTTTGCTTAAGGTAAGGGTCGTGGTAACGAACGAGCGGGAGTGGCTGGAGGATGAGGAGGAAGAAAAGCGGGAAGGAAGTGGGTCTTTAATGTGAGTCGGAAAGTCGCATTAATTTCACAGTGCACCTTGGAAACTAAGCGATACGGTTGGCCAGGTCCACGAAAGTCACTGTGTATGCCTGAAGGCGCCGAATTAAACAGTAGCGCACAATAGTTTTTTTTTTAAACCAAAAGCGAAATTATGTAATCAACTCAAAGCCCTAGGTGGGCAATAAAATTAAAGTTTAGTTCAAAGGGCTTAATAATAGCTGAAAACCTATGTAAAAGATTGAAAACAATGTTACCAGTAAGCTGCACATTTGCTGTTCAAGACCGCTACCAAATCACCGTCATTAGCTGAAATAGTCGTAATTTTTGCCTCTATAATGAATAAACGCGGTACCGTCTCAACACAACTATATTACAAATAGGACGGTAAAACGCGAAAAGACTATTCCACTTTAAGTAACTTTAAGTAACTTCTGGCTACACTTTTGAATGTTCGTGGTGTTCGAAATGTTTGGTCAATTCATGGCAATATTTGGACTGGGTGTTTGGGAAAGTTCACTGTTATATTTAGAAAGAATATAAAAATCGCTCTAGGAGAATTCATCAAAGCGGCCCCAGTATTGCCAGATGTGCTATTCTATATTCCACGATATGTTCTACTGCACCTACTATCAACTGTATAAAAGACGAAAGTAAGAACTGGAGGCATTCGTGCAGCTTAATAAATACGGGCGCAAGATTTATAGTGATTGCAACCAAAGTAACCGACTAGATGAATAGCTTTTTCAAGGTTGCGTGTCGTCTCTGCCAGTTGAAACCTTATTATTAGACTTATTAAGACTTATTACTTCACAATTTGTATCAGAAAGATGGAGAAATACGAAAAAAGTATCAGTGAAAGACGGCCAAAGATACACTCGAAGAAATCCTCATCGGACTCTTCAGGCGTCAGCTTAATTGTTATTAATTGCCGCATCGACTTTCACGTAATGATTTACCACCTCCTCAGTGCTGTCTAGTGTGCCCAATCCTCCGGTATAAATCGCAGCCCAGATTTCCGGCAACAAAGTTATTTATGACTTTTTCCTGCGAAGAAACGTCTTCCCTAATTCCCTACTTCGTTTTCCTTCAGCGGCATCAGTGCGAGACTCGTTGTGGAGGATTTATTCGAGCCTTCGAAATTCTCAGTGAGCTACTTGCCAACCACTTGCCTTCACTTCCATAGCTCGACTACTTTCCTATTTCCTGGGACTTCATTCCACGAAGCTTTAAGGATCATTCAGAAGATTCGTGACCTCGAATGAAACACAATAAGTGAACCAGTTTAGGTTAAAGTTTCCGCCATTACTATGTTAACTTCTCTTGCACATTGGCTAGCTGAAAATGTTTTCAACAAATTAAATAATTCCACCGGTGCACATATGTAATAAAAAGAAATTTTGTTTTTATTTAACTTCGCCATAGAGGAAATGTTGTTCGGTTTATTCAGCGCTCACTCGAAACAAAATCATTATCGGCATAACGTCACGAACTGATCCAACTCTTGTACCGACTTCGGCCCGATATTGGCCCAGATTAGCATTCTATGGCAAGTATAGTTCAGTCTTCCGGATAGGCCATAGTTAAAATTGGCCCAGAGTTAAAATGAAGACTTATTTAGAGCCAGTATCGGTCCTACACAGTGACAGTGTGCTTAAATAGAACTATAATTACTTCTATAAGGCACATACAGGCCAGTGACCAGCCGAATTTTGAACAGGAGTGGATTTAATTTATTACTGGTGACGAATCGTTAGTTTGGATTGACAACTGGGACACCAGTACTAATACAACACTGAATCGTATTTCATCGTTCATACATAAGCCGCCTCTTCTTAACTCGCATGACTTGGAAGAAAATCCCGAACATTAGCACTGGCAATAAAAATGAGACTAGGCGCAGTTTTTACTACTGCGTGCGAGAAAGCTACCGCACATATCTTTACTTCGAGTCCTACGCCATACCTCAGGGCAGCGTTATATTCGGCAGACTGCTGTGGGTTTCCGTGCTTCTGTCGTATCTACGTACAGATACGTAGTACATGCTGAAGCGAGGGAATAAATGCTGCGTGTATGAGACGAAGCTAGGGCCACAAAATCTAACGCTAGTGCTACTACTGCTGGCTCTACCGTTTTCAGCGGACCTCGAGGCTCTACCTTATATGTTCGCCTCCTGCAAGCTCTCGCTTGCCAGCCTGCCCGCTCACCGTGGTATGTTACGACGCAATAAACCTCCATCCGGGAATCATGCCAGACACCTTCGAGATTAACCTCCCTTGTACCCGCTACCGCGTTCACGACCTCGCCTCGCCTCCCGACGCTTACTATCCTTATCACCCTCACTACCCCCTGGCCTGGACCACACGGTTCACTGGTACTGCACGTACAACAGAATCGTTCACCTCCTCGGGTCAGCCTGTGTATATCCAGTGTGCACCGGCTGCACTGTCTCGACTTGTGCAACACTCCGGTCATGATGCTGCAACTGTAGTGGACAGATATAGTAGTTGCCTTGCTTGGTACCTAGGTTCAGTCCTGACGTTATCTGGATGCAGAATTGAGTTCGTGGTATCCGAGAATATCTCGGCTACTGCAATGGAGGTCATACTTCATCGTCCATTCATCCTAGCAGAATCTGCTTTGGACGCAGCATTAATAGGGTTTCCTGTAGTTAGATCTCTTCGTACACCTGTCTAGATATTTTTCGTTTACGTAAACTAAAGAAGGACAAACATTTTCCAAACCACCTCATATAAGGTTATTTCATCGATTTCAAAATCATTTAGATCGCTCTTCCCAAAGATCAATATGGATAAAATGGAATTCATAGCTCATCGTCGATGTATGACAGCAAAAACCGTTTTCGGCATAGAATTAATAGGGTTATATTGAATTCATAACACTCCGTATAGTGTCATAAATATATGACTGGTATTGTCTCGTTGTTGGTCTAAAAAGAAAAACTGATTTTGGAAGTGGATTTTCTTTGCTTTTGGTCTCTTTCTAGCCATTGAAGACTAATACGAATTTATCAAAATCCACACCTCGTCGTCTACTTGCAGGGAAGTAACACAATCTACATTGTAATTCAGATTTCGACAAATCGCTGTATTTTTCGTAGTAATTGGTACGGCAGTATTGATTTGACATATCACACGAGTCAACACGAGATTTTTCCTATTTTTTCCTGCGTTGATGGTAATTAGATAGAGCACATATCACATCCTGATCGTTAATTAAAATTTTCCAGCCCAATGATAAATTGAGCAACTGTTGTTGTATAGCACTAGTAAATAAGGAAACTAATTTTTTATTGCTGTGTGATCTGAATTTGAACTCAACTATATAAGAGCATTAATCAATTTACGTCTTGTCCGGATTCCACGAATAATAATTTCTATGTGATCATTCACTGATGTCACCACTTTTACATTTCTACTGCGTGCTTATTATGAAGCATTGCGATATCCGGTTGTCCATCGTGTTTCACAGATGCACCGAACGATAGACGAGTAATTACAGTGAGTGAAAGAAGGGAAAAAAGGGTTGGTGGCTGAACCTGGGTGAAGGTTTTACACGCTTACATTCACTGTGTTGTACACGAAAGGCATCGAGGCTGATTGTGCAAGCTCACGTTAAAAGTTGGAATTATTAACCCCGCGCTTGTCGAGTTACCACCGATGAAACGCCCTTCCAATGTGCGTCTAGACTTTTCGTGTGCCCGATAATTACCGTCGCGACGCCTAACCATTCGCAGTGACCATAACTATACGTACAAAGCGCCAACGTGAGTCAGCGTGACAAACTCGTCGAGATACTATGTAGTCGGGTTTGCTCCCTCTGAACAACTCTGCGAGTCGTTCGCTTTACTTATATTCGCACTTGACAGGGAAGTGCGTGACACGTTGTCGGACGTTTTTTTTACTCCACTTTACTGCTACCGTCTGAGCATTTTAGTTTGTGAACATCTATAATTTGTCTCGACAGTTGGGACCATTAGTTACAAAAAAGAATTGCACCAAGTCTGTGTAGTGACTTGCAGTCAAACCTGACATTTACTGGGTGGTTTGAAGTACTTATTATTCTATTGCGATATACTAAAGGGTTATAGGTAGTGGTTAATAGACTTCAAGTAACTGTCATTATTATTAATATACTAAAGCAGTGACGCGCTTCGCTCGCCCCTCCCCCTCGTTATTACATTTAGTCGGGGCCGACTTAGATTAATCTGTGTCTGGCGGAAGAGATTATAATAGAATATAGAAAAATGAGGTCCTGGAGTCTGGATCGATTGTTCTCATGACGACGAAGAGATGTACTAGAAATGTTGACATTGCTAATTGTTTTAAGGACGTTAAGATTGTTGGGCTGAATATAGACGAATATTGAAAATAAATCATGTCAGTGAGTATTGCGATAGCGTCACTTAAGCGAAGGGTTAAAATGATTATAAAATGAATTAACGATAGCGGATATAAAATATCTAGTAACCCGAACTGAAATGATCATAAATGCGATTTATAAGTGTAATTGATTGTTGAGAATTACTATGGTGATAGAAGGAGAAAGTGAGAGAGATTATAATGCCAAGACATCCGATAAGGAATAAATTTACGCAGGCTTAGAAACGACAGGGGGTGGATGTGCAGGTGTTAGTGGTGTCGGTATAGGTGAAAGGGTTCGGCGTGGTGGCAATGGTGCGCTCGTGGTCATTAGTGGCTTTTACTCTCGGAGGTACAATTTGCTAACGGCAACTCTGCATTGACCTAAAGCCCTGTGCTTTCCGACATGCAAACAATGACATGCAATACCTGCGCCCGAAGCCGCATGGAAACTAAAGCTAAAGCCGCCAGTAACAACGACAGCACGCGGCCACACTACAGCAACAGCAGCGGCTTGAATTATTCATGATAATTAACGGTAATCAGGGACGTCGATTAATTGGCTCAATGCCCTCTGTATTTCACCCACTCCTATTCTGTGTATCCTACTATAATTCGAACATTTTCACAAATCCAGAACAAATTCGACGCATCACTCAAATTATTGTTGACGTCCATTCAATTCGCGTAAAGCGATACTGTATGAATTCAAACTGATAACAGATTAAATGACTAATCGTAAATTGATTCGTTTCTTAAGCATGACTGTTTAACTGAAATTAATCGCATTCTATATTCTGTATAAGCAGTCTGTTTTATGCATATTCAGGCAGATCCCGATAAAAACAATTGAGTCGAATAAAAAAAAAAAGTTTGTTAAGACAATTATAGTACCAACACTGGTAAGCATTGTTTGATCAGTGTTCAAGGATTTCGTGATGATAATAAACCCATGTTGCAGTTGTAAATTTACATAAGCAAGTGTGTTAAAATTATTCGCCTCCACCCAGAATCTTTCGACATATATTCAAGATTTCGACTCATATTCATGATGAGTAGATGATAATCTATGAACTGTTAACACTCAATGCAGAATTGTAGCACGAATAAAAACCGAAAATTCCATAAAAATATTTTCATGTTAAATTTTAGTTATTTTTTCAAATAATAATACAAAATTGGCCAACTATTTAGCGCCGGCCACTAATATGGTCAATCGCCTGGGCTCATTAACTCCGCATCAGGTTGATTGACGCCTGAAATTATTAACAGCGCCGGCACCGATTATGGCAACACCGTGAAGGACCGATAATATAATCTGTTTTTAATCTATAAAACAAATCTAATACAACAGTCTAATACAATCTAACAATCTAATACGACAGTACCAGCACTGAATTTTTATTTGTAAATATTGCAATAAGCAAAGTAGCAATGGTGAGTCGACAAATTTCATCATAGCTGGAATACAAATAAACGAAAAAAGTTTTGTCTATAGCTCTTCGTCGTCGTTCACTACCAAAGTTATACATAGATCTTAAAACTCTGTACTTCTTTGCTCTTCGGCTGTTTGCACGCTCGCATGGAACCGAAGGTGGAATGTTTTTTATACCGAGGAGCAGAGTGGATTCTGCGCTGAAGGACTCCTACTTTGCTTTGCCTCTTTTCGAAGCCCATGAACGACTAAACTGACGCTCTACTACCCAACAACCATCACTACCACCGAACGCACGAAGTATTACTTCACCGCGAAGACTTACTTTTCTGAGAAAATTACTTTCCGAAAGTATCTTATTTCATCGCCAAGAAAACATGAGCACTACAGCAATACCACTCTAGCGGTATCAGGAAAAAATGGCCGTAGAAAAAAAAGGCCCGCAGCAATATTTATATTGGATGAATTAGATAAAATAGCTAATTCAGGGTTCTGCCGGCCTTTTTTTCCACGACCATTTTTTCATAGATTCATTTCAGCACCCTGGTTCCGCCAGTATAGTATATCTGAAGTTTCCCATGCAATTTATGGATACATTATGATCTGTGTATTACATTTTCCCAGACTGTCGATGTTATTCGAAATCGTCATCTGTATGCATTTTCAACTTTCAATGTTGATAAGTAATGTTGCTAAATAATAATTTCAGCATAGTCTGCTTTAATTATAAGTTGAATAAAATAGGTGTATTTTCCCTTTATCTTATGAACTCAATAAAGTTTATTCTCAATTTTTTATAATTCATTTAAACATATCATACATCAATTTATCCAATTTAAAAAGTCCCGTATAATGGAGTAGAAATTAAAAATGCCGAAGTTCGACTATTATTTAAGTATCGAAAATCGGTTATAGAATTTAATTGCATTCTAAATTATTTATGTACATACGTTATTTCCATTAAATTGAATAAAATCACAATATTCATTTTCGATAAGAGCTTGAACCGCTAGAAGAAATACTTTAATCAACTATATAATTACTGTTATTTAATAGCGCAGTTTGCCTTCGTTTTCGTGAAAGGTGGCTGTAGCTCTCCGGTGTATTTTCACGCTGCAAATCTCACTTAACACGCGGGTACCGAGGTGAAGGCAGTTTTGTATACTAAGGGTATAAGCTAGCGGAGCCACAGTCAACAATTACCTTGCGGGCTGTCTTGTTACATCGTTAATTCAATATTCCACGAATGCGAGGCAAGGGTGCAGCGTCAAAACGTAAATACTTGATACTGGAGATGCACGATGCATTCGAGTGCGTGTAAACCTCCGCGCAAAGCATACTCTACGAGATGCCCTGCCGCTAAACCAGGTGTATTTTCAGCTCGACTTCCACAAAACCACAATGTCTACATGACGGATTTTACCTTGCGTTTAAGACAATAATGAATTTATAGTCGAGCTTACGTTGCCTATTATCATGCTTTAATACTTCTTGCATAATAAATCTTGAGACATTTTCAAGATATTTCTCATTGTAGAACAGTTATAGCGAATCTTTAATTAAATTAAAGGCTTAACTTGCGACTAATGAGTTTAAGATATTTAGTTCTGCTCAAGTATGCATCATTTACATACATGATGATATCAATGAAACAATTATAATTCCAGTTTTTATTAGTATTTCTGTATGTGAAATTTGTGTGATTTAATACAAGTAAAATCAATGAATTTAAAAAAAAATTCTACTACAAATGTTAACTAATAATATAACGAAACATATTTCTGCAATAATAGCTGCAAGACTGATAACAATTATCTATATTTAATTCCGCGAAAGAAATTATTCAAGGAGTATTCAAGCTTTATAGTTTTCTAAAATTAAAACGTGCCTGATAAAGTTTTATCGATGAAATTAAATATTAAAAATTCTGACGGCTTGAGATATAAGAAGAAAAAAACTTTAATGAACAACAGTTTATTCTGGATATTAAATAGCAGAAGAAATTGAGGATATTTGCAGCGAAGTAGACCGGAGAAAATTTCTACTTTTACGATGGAATGGATATGCACATCTGTAGCACGTAACAAAAGTACCTTCGGTATTGGAGATGCGAGAGGTACGTATATATACGTATGTATATCACTGGGCAACGGTTGCCGTGCCAGCAAAGCACACGGCGTGTGTTTTATTGGCTCTGGGATAAATGGAGGCTCATTTCACGACCTCTAACTCGACAATAAAAATGATAAAGAAGGATATCGCTGGGGCAACTGGCGCGATATATAAAAATACATATGGAGCAGTGCCGAGGTATGGTGAAGCTCCACGGTGCGCTTTGCTTGCTGGAAAGCAAGCAAGGAGAACGCGGCGTTACTGCTGAAATCGATAGCCTTTCGTCGATCCTCCACGAACGTTACTACTGATGGCATAGGAGCGTCCGCTGAACCCCTTCACAAGATACGCTCCGGGTTTATGTTTTTATGTCTCAATCCATGGAGAAAATGCAAGAAGGAATGTTACTGAAAAGCTAGCATTGTGGCTCATCTGAGGGCATTCCAACACTTCTGTACAATGTTCTTTATTCATAAAGATCAAAAATATTATTCTTTATGAATGAAAACATCTTTTAATGACAAACCTGTTTTCCTTCTTCACAAAGAAACTTTGTTTTTATCTCAACATTATTTTTGAGATTTTCGTATCATTGAACTCAAAATGTCGTAAAATAAAACTTATTTAGTAATACTTCGTGTAGATCAGAGAGATAATAATCACCAGAATTATATTATGACATTAATACTTATTAGAAAAATAAGTATTGATGTCAAAATTCTAACCATATCTCCAGTATCGTAAATTTCTGAGCTTCATCATGTGCAATATAAACAAATTTGATATAATATTATATAAAACTTGAATGTAGTGTCTTTATATTGTCATTCCACGCTATATTCATTCGTCGTTATAACACAATAATGGCTCTCGGTTTTACATCATCCAGGGACATCCAGCTAACCCTGTGCACTCGAGCTAGCTCGTGCTCTTCGTACCATTGAATCATTCATAGGAACGTGACCGAGGGTGGAGTGGCGCCGAGGTTTGGTCAGAGACGTCTTCTTGCAAAATTACTGTGTGACACTTTCGAGTGAGTAACTTCATAATGAGGATAACACGCCCAGCAATATACAGACAAAACTATATATGTTCATAATGGCAGAACCCTAATAACAGCAAACTAGTACGCACAATTGTTAAACATGTCGCGAGTGCCCCCTTGAAAATTAATGATTATTGTATAATCTGTTTTGATTACCACGTGACGTATTATTAAAGCAGTTGGCTATAGGGAATATGTGCCCATTATTATCAACTCGTGTGTGAATGTATAGCTCGCATCAAACTAAAAAGATAATTGACTTGATCAAAAGGGCGTGAATATTAATGTGAATTTGAGTACAAACACAAAAAAAAAACAGTTTTCGACAGAAACGACGTTCAGACACAACGCTGCAGGACATTTCCTGCTGTATCCACATTTCCCGCCGATCGTATCCTGTCCAATATTTGAAATATATTTTTGTCAATTTGAAGGTTCGTCGTTTCATGATATTTCCATGTTTGCATACCGTGGCTGGATATGCAGCTACGCAGGAAGCGGTTTGAACATTTTCCATTGACCCCGTTCTCGTTGAAATTCGTTTGGTTTCATTCGAAAATATTGATTTGCCTCTGCTGCGCCATTCCTACATCAGTTTGCATACAGATACAGTAATGAAATACACAAACGTCTTATATTAGCTTTTCATGCCCGTCTTTATGGTAATGTATGATCTAGAGTTGGGTAAGCAAAGTTTCTAAGGATATGCATTCAAGGCGTTGGATCTAACTCCAATTCAAGGTTTTTGACACGCTGGTTTGTCTATCGGTTGAAAAGTGACGGCAATTTGAGCGAAGACTCAGGACTTCTCGAGCGCATTGCGAAATAAACGTTATCTCCTTAGCGCGCCGGAATTGAACCGGTCTTCTGCCGATTCCTGAAGAACTCTCGTCAGACGCGCTCTCGTCTACTGGATTGCTCGTTTCTTTGAGACTCATTCCTCGCGACAGATCCGAACGTGCCAACCTCAATCGACACGTCACTTACAAAAAAAAATATCGTTTATCTGTACTCTCAATAAGTGTAATTAAAAACAAAAAACTAAATTAAATGTAGACTAATTAAACCGTAATAATGACATAAAAGAAATGTTGAAAACGCTACGGAAACTTTATTTACGTGACACATTTCGTTTACAGCAGCATCCTTCATGCATCATTGTGTATGATCCAGTTTCGGCTTTAGAGTGACGATATTAAGTACGTCACCGCTGTCTACTATCACCGGATACTGTATGTACCATAAGCGCACAATCCTTCCTGTAATCTGAAGATTTAAGATCGTGTTCACGGGAAATGCATAGCTTGAATAATGTGCAATATATACATCGTATACACAGCATGTACAACTCTAGGGATTCACGCATCAACGGAAGCGGAAGTCGGACGGTTGGTGAGTAACGCCTTAAAGTTTGCCTCTCGGCTCAGAGAGATCGTTGTCGAGAGAGGTGTGGTGGTGGGAGGCAGACGAGTCGTAAGAATTCACGGAGAAGTGAGAAAACAAGAGAATAAGATACAGACAGAGAAAGTTAAACGTAAAAGTGAGATTGTGAGAACGCGCAAAAGAGAACGAGGACACAACGGGAGCTAAGCTAGGCGGTAATCGTCTTATTTCGTGTTAAATCTCGCCTCCGTCTCATTCTACCGTTGACTCGGAGCTTGGTTGAAGGTATAAGGCATTTCCCCTTGCGTGGTCTTCATCTCGTCGCTCTGCGAATACGCGACTTCCTCACGACATGACCCCCGAAGCTATTGTTCCGAGCTTACCAGTGTACATGCTGCTATAAGCTTGTAGCATTTAAGCGCCGGCTGGTATTTCCTTTTCTGAGGATTAAAAGCCCACCCGGTAACAATCTAGCCCAATGTTGCTTTCTTCTTCGCTTAGTCTTGCTGTTTATTGTACTCGGAAGAGGAGTCGTGTCAAATATCGTAACATGGGAATGTCGAGAATCCTTTGGCGTGCAAAGACGTTAGACGTTAAGACAATTACAAACTTTCAATAGGTATTACATTTGTTTAACATTTCTATGTGACAAGAATCGTATTACCACATATCTTGTCTTATCAATTATTTATAAACAGTCACGGTTTTGAAATAATGTTCAGATGAATTCAACTTATTCTTTAACGGTTACTTGCGAATTATTTGGGAGTACGCCAATAATATATCCTACATCACTGAACTATGTATTTTATGTATGTACCCACAAAGTTGGCTGGTGTGAAAATAGTTACGGACCTAATTATTCTACATCAATGTACACATTCCGCATTTGGTTCAGAACAATAATTTGGTATATGTGACGAAAAGGATTGATCAGCATAGAATGCCAATGCCGTTGTTCGCCGAGTAGTAACAAATCCAGCGGTAGGGAAAGCGTATCCGAAAGTTCGTTGAACATATTGCCCAGTAGGTATCAGTAAAATCACGATCTAGGTCCCCGCGTGATAGTCCAGCAAACCTGAGCTAATTTGCAATGACCACGTCGCATCACCGCGGCCATTGTAGGTACACCGTTGGGTCGTTCACAGAGATCGTGCTGAATCCTTCCAACGACTCACTCCGCCATGGCGTAATCTCACTCCTTCCGCTTTTCAGTTCCTTCTCTGTCCTGTTTCCTCACTCTGATTTACCTCCCTCATAGACCGGCCATCTCAATTGACCTCGATGGATCTTGCCAGACTTGGTTGCTTCTCTACTGCACTCTTCGTATTTTCTGTGATATCTTTGCTGATTGTTAGCGTTTTAACCAGGGGCAATTAAATCTAGAGCGGCATATCTATTAAACATCCGGAAATATTGATTTCATTGCGTTATATTATCATTTTATAATTTTGATCTTTCATTCATAAAACGAATTTTTTAAAATATTTCAATGAGGGGCTCACAGATGATCTGCAGAGCCCACGTTTTCTAAGAAGTAACGGTACATTATTTGCAATAATGCTTCGGACGGAAAATGAATTACTATTTTTTCTTATTCTTTTTTGCGATATTTCTAGTTGCCATTTTAAAATTTATATCTCATCGTATTGTAGGTAACATGATTTTTTAGTAGTATCATTATTTTTTAAAATTTCGACTACTCTTCAAGTATGAGTCTAACGCCTCTGGTCTAGCCTCTGGACTAACTCGTCACGTTTCGAAGTTAAACACACTCGCGAAGATGTTTGAGAACCCGAAATTGTGAAGCAACTTAGCGCGCAGCTTTCACGTGGGCTGGTTTCCCGTCCAATTCTATGTTCCTTCACCAATTCTATCTTGCAGTACATCGCTGACGAACCTCTCCTAGTCGAGTCAAGCTCTGAAAGCTGAGAGCAATTGAACAATTATGCAATTACAAGAAGGGATTAAGGAGTTACCAGTGGCGTTCTGGCATCATGATCCGGAGTAGGTACCTCAGCGTATGCAATACCAAAAGCCTCAGAGTTGTGTGTCGTTTCCTCTAATTATTCACGAGTGAAGTTCCGGCCGCCACTTCGTCGTTGTCGGCGTCGTCTACGTAACGAACGTTCCAAACTTTCAGGATGCAAATACCACCAGACAGTCTTCTCTGTTCCTGTATTAAACAGACAATTCCTTTCCTAGCATTCCTCTTCACGTAGCATGCTAGAATAGAACCTCGAGTTCTGGCGTAAACCATATTTTTCTGCTCTCCTACGAGCTCTCCTCTCTCTTACGAGCATTCTGATCCAAGCACAACTTCATATGTATCTATTTGAGACTCCCCGACACAAACCTGTTTCTTCCGAGTCGAGACCGAGGCAGATCCGTATAAAAGATTTAATAAAATCCAATTTTAATAAGTAACTGCGTGATAAGAGACCAGAGGCTGAGACAAAAAGTAAATTAAGGGAAATATTATTTTTAGGGATACAGAAAAAAAATGATCCTGCGAATACGATGTAAATCGGAAGTTGTTAATTTTCAAGATTTTGCCGATATCTCAATCAGAATAAAGTCCTTACGATCTTCTTTTAGTACACAATTATTTTGTAATGTAATCATTGACGTCTTGAAAATATTATTTGTATTTTTAACTTTTTTGGGATTAATTCGTAAATGAATATATTCACTAGAATGTTAATACATTTGAGATCGCTGATGTCGAATTATCGTATACATTACATGACTGACTCAGGCAGGTTATCCACATGGTAGGCAAAAATAATGTCTACTAAGCAAAATCTGATATCTGGAAGTTTTCATAAGTTGCATAATATCGGCAAATATTTATAATTAGTCATTACTACGGAGTTAACTAAGTTAGCGGTGGAACACTTTGGCTTCATGTCAATTATCCAAGCGAGCTTTATTTACTCAGCACTCATAGATAGAATACCCTTAAGACTTATTACTCCTAACAGTTATTCCCAGCTGCCCGAAAAAATATCAATGTCTCGAGAGTTGGAGACGACATCTTCAAAACTTTGCTTCTCATGACTATCACATTTCTCAGTGTACCATAACAAGTCAGGTCTCACTCACATAGCAAGTATATGTATATAAACAGTTACAAGACACAAGTATGAGTATAAATGTACATGTGTGTGTGTGCGCAGGGACGTATAAATGTATAAGTTCACGATGTCGCGAGCTTGCGTACTTTCTTATCGCGTCGAAGTTAACTTCGAAGTCGTTTAACGGGTGAAACTAATTACGGGCGTGCTGCGTACACGAGCTCACTACTCTCCCATGTTCCTCTCCATTCCCTGTCCCTAATGTGTAACAGTACGTCCATACTCCAGGGTATAGACGCACACCAACACGTATCAGTGGTTTAGATTAGCGTGACGCTCACCCGAGCCTTGGTATAGTGTGTTCCTTAAGGAGCTAGCGTACAAGTATTCCCAGCAGCAATATTGCATGAATGTTCGCGAGGGGAGATTATACCCACGATTTGCACCGCCTCTCATCTTACTCGTGCAGAATGTGCTTTAGAGGGGAAAAAGGGGTGAAAGCGTGAAAATTGAAAAACTTTGATACGTCCTACTCTGACACTGTGGACGTAGTATAAAGGTGTGAACGTACTAGAAATTTACTCTTCTTTTACATTACGTTCGCACTAAACTAATCATCCCAATTTGTGACTATATGTGACTTTATATGAGGCCCTCTAACCGCGTACAATCATATCGATAAGTAAGGATGGACAAGAGCATCTATTAGTGACTTAACTAGTCATTAGTCGAATTGTTCGAATAGTGGGTTAAGCAAGCCGTCTTAGAAATATACCTCTGCACAGTGATTACTGCACATCCGAAATTTTCGGCCTTTTGTTTCTGATCCGACTTTATTGTCGTAAGCATCTTTGTGTATAGAAAGGTACATGACTAATCGGGAGCTGTACAGATATATACATTCGAGTTGTACTTCTTCCTTCCATATGATGACAGAGTCAACGATTTTCAACTAGGCCATAGACAATAGGAGATTTCTGGAAGTAGGCTAATTGCGATTCGTGATCAGAAGGCCTTGCCTTCCATCTTCTCATCGTTCTATCCTTATCTTGTTCATCGCGTCAAAGGCACGCGGTGTGCTATGACTTTCCAGAACCATCATTCTGAAATTAGAGACAGCGTTGGTCGTTGAGCTTTCCGGGAATACTACGCCTTCGAAGCCAACACCAGTAAAAAGCTGTGGGGAAACGCCTGCAGGTAAAATACGCTGCATGTGGAAGGAGAACGCCCGACAAACTCATTGCAATTCTCTTGTGGATAGTCTGACGAGGTGGCCCGAGAAACGTCCCATTGAAGTGCAGCAAAGCGCGATGCTACGCCACACCGCACGAGTACAACCTCTTCTCTTATTCCAGCCCATGCTGACACTCCTTGCAAGCTATCTGCAAGCACAAACTCACCACACCGCAAAGACGCTACTGCGCTCGTCCTAGGTGTCGCAAAGACGACGTCGACGAGTAACTCGGATTTGCCGATATGACCCATCCTCCTAACAAATCAAGTTAGGGTTAGTTAGGCTGGATTCAGAGTAAAGAGAAATAGCGCTCTACATCGGGTTTGCAGACGTTAAAGAGGAGGAAGTTTATGCGTTAGGATATAGCAACTAGTGGACTAGGTGGAACAGTTTAATACAATTATTTTAAACCCAGTTTACTTAGATTAAGCTCACCGCAATGACCTTTCCTGCTTGATTTTGGGTTAAGCTGATATGTTGATGTTTGAAACAAAAACTTATACTATTTTGTCAAAAACATCCAATTAGATGACCGATTGGATACCGACTGTAAATTGGAAATTCCAGACATAATCCAGCCGGATACCTATCGAAATGAATGGAAACCGTCATTCATATGGAATGAAATGTATGATGAACAAGAACGAGTCTTGCTGTGATGTTTACAGTCCATTATCAATGAAAGATAATAAATACACATAATAAATCCACATAGTAGTGCATTATAAATAACAACATAGAAGTATCACAAACAAATTGGAGGTAGACTTTTGTATGTGAATCTCCGCCGTAGCTGAGGTCTGCATGTGCGAATCCTGGTAGCTTCCATACAGTTAATTAATTCGCTGCTGGCAACTCCCCTATCTCTCCCTTTTCCTCTTTTATTATCGAGTTGTACCGGCTGACAAGAGTATACGTCATGTTTCGTGCAGCGACAATGCACCGCGTGCAACGTTGCATTTGCAACAGAGTTTCGCCGGGAGTCGAGGAACGCTGAGGGCGAGGTTGACTGCGTGTATCTTTATTTTTATACCCATATATACGTAGCACTTACACATGAACAGCGGGAAAAGGGTTTTATCGCTCACGGCCCTCTGCGGGCTGTAGAAAATCGTTAAAAGCTGTGTGTTTGACGAGACTACGGCAGCATTCATAACTAGAACAGCCGAAATTGCAGTTAGTCAAACCAAAGATCCTCGAAGATTGTTCTATCAATTTGTCGGTCTCTTATGAATAAACAGGCCGAGAAATGTGTTCGTGATGTATTTTACGTATCTTTCTTCAGATTCCTTTGGCGAAAATCTCATGTTAATCGATTCAGCCGTTCTCAAATTTATCGAGTTCATAGATACAGACTGACAAATTCCTAGATTTTATACTGTGTAAAGAATATCGTGATTTATTTCTGGTGATTGGCGATACCGGATTGGAACCAATGGCTGACACAGTTTAGAACAATTATTTCAAACCAATATGAAGCATGCACGTAATTGACTTAAACTGTCTATTGAAAATTAGTTGATCAATCCACAATTCTTTATTTGGATCAAACCATCAACGTATGGAAGCTGTAACAGGTCTATATTAGTAATATGCTTTGTCATTAATATATTTTATGCCGATTATAATACTATTCAAAAGCGATTGAGTTTTTCTTGGAAACCTACATGACCTGACCCTGCGTTGCATTTGTCCGAATATTATACTATATGTTTCCTTTATACTCGTATGTCATATGTAGCGTAGGTCGTAACGTCGTCTAGAACTTTTAATGCAGGACAAGATGTGATGCAGCAACAATGCCGGATACCACCGCTACTGTTGAGTAAAACTGTATTAGCAGCAACTCTCTAAGCTCGACCTACTATTTCTTCTAACTACCGTTATCGATTTCGTTGCGCCACGTGCCTGGCAGAGCGATAAAATCGACGTTGATGTATCGTCGCAAACCTCGAAATGATATGCTATTAAGCGAACAGCGTAATTATTGTTCATAAATTGCTGTGCACAAAGCTGCTGGGTACGTCATATACTGTACTCGACTCTCGAGGAGAGATTAATATATACGTATGTTGTGGACGCCCGGAACGATCGTGCGCTAAACTACTTGGACCTCTGAAGGAGCTTGCACAATAATGTAGGGCCTTTACAGCAAACCATATACTTGAAGAGCTCCTACTTTGGGTCGGTATTAGTTCGATAGCTGATTGCACTTGCTAGGAGCTTTCATCGATTTCTATAGACTAGAAATTCGCATCAAAATCAACGAGATTACAAATGGTACAGCTTGATTCGAGTTCTAGTAATTTGTCTATAGACAATCGAAGTACTTGGCATCGAGACGCTACCGCTTCGCTTGATTAAAAGTGACGAACTAGGTACAAGATTAAGACAAATTTACGATGACATTACAACAGCTAACGTTATAAATATTGAGGTATCTGTTATTACCGGCTTGATTGAGACACGCTCATTGTAGAATCTGTAGTGAGTGAGACAAATCATCAGCTCCGTAAGATACATTTTTTTTACAAATAACAAGTTTGAGAATATTAATTTAGACCGCTGTTAGATATCTCCAAACTTAACGTCTGCTCTGTTTTAATGACAGAGAAATAATTGCAAAAGTATGAAATAAAAATAATTTCACAAAATTTAGAAAACTCCTGACTAAAAAAAGAAAAGAATTAAATATTTTATTTATCCAATGTCTTCATTAATTAAAATTCTTTTTTTTCCACTCAGCGGTATTTCAATTTTTCTAAATGTATTTTAGTAAAAAACTATCGTGGTAGCATCGCAACTCGACGAACTGTGAAAAATTTGATTGGAGTACTCGGCGTAATCGATTAAGAGTTAGTTCGTTATGGTGTACGTACGGCGCTGGGGTCACATGGATGGGGAGGGGGGGAGTCACGGCGCTGTAATCGTCGATGCGCGATAAACACATCACCTAATTACTTGCGCTGGATCGCCCCCTACGCCCTCGGCATGTCATACCCGCAATAACGAAGTACATATACACGTGTATGTTTATACACACCACCTATATCGTCCATAGCCGAGATAGAACCGTATGGCCGTTGTGGGCGAGTGAGCGATGCACAAGCGGATATAACGGACCCGGCCTCAGTGCGTCTGCAGCGTGCTCATTCGCTCATTCCACCCTATCTCGTACATACCTGTATGCACGCTCTCAAAGCACATAGGGTTCTATGCGGAACGCACACGCATGATGTGACGTGTATGACTAGGGCTGCGGTACGCGTAGACACGGAATGAAATCTCTGTCTGGCATAACTTCGTCATCGACCCTATTCGCTTCTTTTATTCATGTGCAAAATGAATTTTCACCTTTTACAGCATCGTTACGTATTTTAGTGCACTTGTAAATTCGATTGAAATTGCTAACGATATCAAATTGACTCGACTACCACGACTGGCGTACAGCGAGACGAAAGACATGAGATTCCGAATACGCAAAACAGAGTTGGAAAGAAAATTGAATTGAAAAACTTTAAACATGGTATACATATGAAATATAAAAAAAATATGATCCATTGGAAATATTATTTGATGATTGTTAAAGGGATCAGTTTTAAAAAAAGTCTGGTCCACGTGGAGAATAATGGTTTTGTTAGGTGACCAATTAGATGAAGCAACAAAATAGATGTATTTTCCAATTGCACATCTTTCTCAACTATTCCACTGTCATATCTCCACGATTATAAAGCTATTTACTTACAGACTCACCCGTTCCTTCCTAGAACTATACCAGACAGCTGAATCGACTGCTACTCCACTTCACAGTGGCTCTACAGTTGTTTAACACTCACACGCAAAAGTCGCGTGCTTTTTCGCTTGGCATAACACGTGAGGAACATTGATTTAAAAGCCGTGCTTATACCCGACCACCGGATCCTGTGCATACCCACGGCGATTTGCATGCATCGCGAGCAAACGATCTGGCGTCTATCGTTTGCCACGTGCAGCGTGAACTCACTGGGAGGTCCTGGCTCGGTTACTCATGGAGAAGCAGGCCAAACGCGACGATCGCAACCTCTTCCACCAATATATTCACTGTATTACAAGCATACATAACGTAACACGTACACGTGAGGACAGAAAGCGTGCGGCACGCCTTTCCTAATGGACTTTCACGTTTCACCTTACTACCCTTGTATATAAAGCGCGCTATGTGTTTTTCACACTGTACATAGACGCCGCGATTTCTGCAGTGTGCAATGTATATGCATGTACCACGTCCGCAACCTACGACTTTAATAAATGACGTTGACGCTAAAAAAACATGACTGCGATTTCCATGGTCCTTTCTACAACGGGGCACGAGACCCGGGAACAATTAACGTATGTATGCTACAGGCGGGGCTGCATATTACATTGTTTTACCTCGGTTGTTATACTATAAAACCTTTCACCTGGCACTCGCTGAAAGATATTAAATGCTATGCATTGTGTACATAAACTTGTAATGCGCCGGGAAGATAGGGTCATGCACGTGAGCATAAAACAAGAGAAGCGCGAGTGTCGCTATGTCAGAGGAGATACGGAAATAGCGGAAGGGGATTGTAAAAAGGTGGATAGGTCGTAGCTCGAGCAAAGTTTACCAGTCGGCTATATTCAGACCTCTAACCTGTACAACTTTGTTGAGGGAATGTTTTCCACGTTTCTATTTACAGGATACACGGATAATTCGCGAAACGTCTGTTTTTTATTATATTTTTAGCATTAATTTGACCAAAAATAACGAAATTTACATTTAGATTTGATATTTCGTTGTTTAAATACATTTACCTGAGATCGTAAAAACCAATCTATCTTATTGCTTAAAGTAATACACGAAAGCTTGGAACTGTAATAAATATAGTCGGGTATATAAGAAAAAACCGGGCCAGCTAAATAAAAAGTATCGAGCACTATGTCAACCGAGACTGATATAACAATGTCGTTTTCTAAGAAAACGTCACGATTTCGCATAGCTCGCGATCTTGGCTCTTCACATCAGAGGGAATACAAACCGCTTAGGTTTTTCTCTCGTTTTTTTTGTTTGAGAAAACCGTATCTGAAAAAGCAGCATCGTTGGACATGTTACAGAATATTCTCTTGTTGCGCGCCCCTTTTTTATGCTGAGTATCATGAAACTGAGGGGAAGACTGAAAAAACTACGCTACCGCCGCACAAAAGTTATACGCCTATCACCGACAGAATTCTAAAACATGCTTCAACGAACGACTGTCTTGGTTGTTTGCTCGTCAAAGAAGAACCCACCAGTTTAGGTCTCTCGCTTTTGCTGCTATATGCTTTGTTCCCTCGGGAAAGAAGAGAGTGAAAGCTTTACCAGTCGTGGCAGCCAAATTAGCCACTGAGTCAAAGTGACGCGCTGGGAAACGTCTGTATATCAAGCTGCACAGTTTCTGAACTCAGGAACATTTTGTTGAGAGAAACTATCATTGCATACGCTTAAATCCGCTCATTTTAGCTAGTACTGCATTTAATTAAGCTGTCACGATTTTCACTGAAATTCGTTGGAGCATGAGACTAACAAAGTTCAGAAAATGAAAAAAGTGGCAATTAAATAAATTTGTATATTCTGATACTGTTTATTCAATATTTTTTAAATTGAGTTAAAGCAAAGACTAGAATGAGTTTTTTTGTGCTCCTAAAATATGCATGCTCTGTTTGTTAAAAGTGGTGTGCAGTTTAATATAATCGCTTTAGTGTATCTTCTTTTAGTATGTATTTCTCTTTATATTTCTTTATACTTCTTTATACCCAAATTCCAACAATATTTCCATGTATTCGCCAGAATTTTGACAATTGACGTTATCTTTTAGTACAAGTGCCTACAGCCCTCGCGTATTTAACGCTTTTGTTCCATCTCTCGCCTTGATGCTTCCTTTCGTCTAAACTCCACAAAGCTACTTATACCGTGTCTTGTCCATCAGAGATGTATAATCGGTACCAGAAGAGTTTTTCCTCAGTCTTCTATAAACTGAAAGTACAATACATCCTTTGAATTTTCTGTATACCAGAACATAGATGCGAAGAAATGAATCGATTTATTCAGAGAATCACGTGCTCATTCTCCCGGGTAGACTTTCATACAAAAAACGTAGACGAGGGTGAGGACGCAAAGCTTCATTGCGATGCTCAGAGAGACAGGAATTGACGATAAGCGTTTCAAAGGGATGTCACACAACTTTTTATTAATTAAATAACGTGATTTTACGATCAGATTTACTATCTAGTCCTCTTTCATCTCGGCTTCAAACTCCAACAGAGCGATTAATTCATACCTTTCGAAAGAAAATTCTTCTTTCTCTCGCAAATGTAAATGTATGTTCTTATAATTGTTTCTTTTGAACCTATTTCCGTACATTTTTAACCGTATTAAAAGATATGTTTGTATTGTTTTAAATATTGTCGAACTGCGTACACCAACGATAGCCATGCGTTTATTATATCAAAGACTTGGAAAATTCATTGTCTTTCCGTGAGTATTGCATAAATTACTGAACTAAATTTTCGTCTATCCGTCGCAAACCTTTTATAAAACAAGATTGAAAAGTTCTAAGGTATGAATTTTTTAACCCCCAGCTTCAAAAACGACAATGTGGGAGACAATGTGCAACCCTTATCATGCAGACCGTCACATATTTTCTAATTTCTCCGAAATGTTGAGTTTTAAGAACATGTAAAATGATCCCGAATTGTATCTGCGGAAATATCTTCTCGCAGACTTTATAATTATGGAATAAGCTATTGTTTCAATTACAGAAACAACGTCAAATATGTAAGTTTCAGGGAAGTTTGACGTCTTCGCTACTTGCACTTCACTTATTATATTACACCTTGCAGTGCGTAACTTAGGTATACTGTCGCTGTTACTCTGATATGCGTGAGCGTATGATTTCGTTCCCCGACACTTGGTTTCTCACTTACAACGTGTAGTTCGCAGCTCGCAAACCTCTCATAAGTGTAGTTCGCCAATGTACGTATATAACACACCGCATCACTTCGCTCATTCTCTGAGTGCACATACGCTTCTGGCAGTCGAGCGTTTAATGAAACCGGAGTATGCATTACGTGGCGCGGAAATAACCAGTTTGGATTCCAACGGAAAACGGAAACAATGGTAGGAGAGAGCACAAAGAGATTGGAAGGAGAGTGAGAATTACGTTTGAGTTTCTTGATGCAAAATGTCTGAAAGGAAATCGCTTTCTTTGAACAAAGCCTTTTGACTTCCTCGATCTCGAATCAAATACGTACGTTGCCCGAAAGTTACATTTTCCAGCAAAAATTCGGAGTCTTGTGTAGAAAGTGATTGTGTGAAGTATTTAAGGTTACGTAATTATTATTAATTCATTTTTAATACCATAACTTAAATAATTCATATAATTATTACTATAAAATAATTAACATACCAAAATAAATTACGCAGATGAATGCTCTGGATTGCAATCTTCGAAAATAATTTAGTTCTCGAAGGAAGAGCAATATTCAAAGTCTGAACATTACGTAATTTTAGGATCATCACTGTTTAATGGATGCGACAGCATCAATTATAAACAATGTGATAAGTTCCTCAGGTTGATTCTATTAGAGACCTATTTCCGACGTCGTCGCGTTTCGAAGCTAGTCCTCTCTGTGAACGGTCTTCCAGACTGCCATGATATCAGTGGCGCAAAATTCATAGCTATATTCGTGAATTATTTATGAAAAACATTACTATTTTCATAAAACCTGCAATGACAAAAAAGTGCAACTATGCGGTAAAAAAAAGATGAAACAAACTGCAGGATTCTGTACTTTAAACGGCCAGCCACCTTCAATCAATCCGCATGGTTTGATTCAGCTTAAAGTCTACAGGTTTGCAAGTAACTGCAATAAATTCCTTTTTTTCGCAAGTGATATCATCGCCGTACAAATTTGATTATTCAGTTCTGACGGGAAATGGCAATATCTTATGAATTGTGCGAATGAACGTCAAATCTATCTCTTCATCGGGAACCTAACCTCCGCGGCGCACTAAGCCACTTGGAGCATTGACCCGGGTTTGCAAGTTCCAGTTTGCTTCGTACCTCCATCTTTTTCACCTATACCTACATTGTGCTCTGCTCCACGAGAGTTGAAATCGATAGATTCGACTTCTTCGTGCCGTGGAGAGCTCTGTGCGCTCACTGGCAAGATTTGCCACGTGGGAACGGTCTATGAGAAGTCAGGCGAATTACGAGCGATCTCCTCTTCACCCCCTCATTCCATCGCCAACCCCCATTTTCTCTTATATCACTTCTCTGACTTGCGCTTCTCCACCCTCTGTTTCACCTCCTTTCACCCTCTCCCCCGTATATAATGTCGGACCTTGCACCGACTCGCGGTAAAGTTAGCTTTTCATCTCGCGCAATTCCTCGACGTCGTTGAAGAAGTCAAGCGGTTGAGAAACCGCAGTACGAAGAGGGCAAAGAGTGATCTTGCTCTCTTCTTTTGGTATCTCTATATATTAAACCGTTGTCTTCATTTTAAATCAAGATCTTGCAGCTTTATTCCATTGTGCTTGTCTCCGCTAGGCACAAAAAATACGATTATCATGACTCTCGGATGCTTGAGAAAAAGTTAAATGTATTAATGTTGTGTATCTATTTTTAATTTTTTTTTAATTCAAATCTTTTTATCGTATCTATACGTTTTACGTTTGCGGTTCCATAACTTGGTATTATCGTTTCTCTTCCGTACTTCGATTTCGAAATGTAATTAAGGATGTAGGCGTTTACAAATACAGAATGACACATTCTCAATAAGCACGTGAAAATTTGGAAGAATTGAAGTTAATTAACTGTCCGAACTATGGTTTCCATTCAGGAAATTGCAGCTTTAATGAAACGAATTAATGTACAGACATGCAAACATACTCTTGAAAATGGTAAAAGTGGATACGCACAAAACAGAAAAGTCTGTTGAAATAACGGTTTATATTCAGGGGTTGCAAAACATCCGTGTAACTGATTAGTATGTGCTCATTAATACGAACTTGCTTTCAATAGAGAATATATATCTCTGGAATTTGGACAAATTCGAAGCACGCGTGTTATAAGGATGTTATAAATGATAAGTCTGTACATTAATAATTCAGTAGGGGTCGGCATATTTTTTATTTCGATCTAGTAAATTCGCACAGTGTAAGCAGGCAGATAATATTGTTTAATAAATATAAAATTTACAAAAGTTGAAATTTATGCCAGTATAGAAAAAAAATAGACGCGAATTTCGTCGTGGCGATTATGAGCTCGCGGTACATTGCTGCGAACGTTGCAGAAACCTGAACAAACAGATAACACGGGTGTATTTGCACTTCTCATAGTGAAATGGACTCCTTCAACATGACTAAAATCAGAGGTAAGTTAGCCAGAAGGGCCGAATCCGTTATCTTCAGAAGGATCTCAAATCACATGGTTAACGAAGCACCGAATTCACGGATGATTTCGGAATCCACCGTTGTTCCAAATTTAGCTAATCCTCGTTGCCACTTATCTCTGTCTGCATCACGTCCTCTCATCCTTACTTGTCCTGTCGCACGTACCTCAACAAACGTCAAAATAAATAAGTGAAATCTGAAATGCGATAGGATCAGATCAAGTTTCAGCGCTATACAACAATCGAATGATTTTCAGTTAAGAATATGCGAATATTTTATAATTATTGAATCTCAGTCTTTTGCAAATGACACACACGTATGATTCAGAGATTTAGTTTCCATGTCCACCTTTAAATGTGACCCTTTCGGTCATGTAGCCCAAGCGAGTGGAACAACCGGCAGTCTTGATCCCGTAACTCATATCACCATGTGTCACAGGCTTAATCTAATTCACGATCGCTGTACGCCGTAAATCATCGAGGAGAATAATTGCTCGATCGATATTATACGAACGAGCTGCACACCGTTCGTCACGTAGATAGGTGCAGGGCGTGCTGCTGGTTCACGGTGGTCAACTATCGGATACCCTATACTCTCTCACTCAGCAGTTTCTAGTCGTCTACGGTACGACCTCAATTTTCGAAACTTCGATTTTCGGAATAAACCCCACTGCGCGATGTAGATCGAACAAGGTATGACGGGAAGGATACACTGGGTTATCACACAGCTCGACAGGTCAATGGCATAGCTCGCTTACGTTGAGACGTATTCAGCGGGTTTTGCAACTAGAGTCTGTCTGAGTAGTGTTCAGACAATCCACCGGAAAGGCTCCATGTCAGATCTCATTAATATGCTATACATAACGGCGAGCTATTATCTATTCATTGCCATATTTCCGTAACGTTACATTTAGCCTAGGTGCATATTTGAAAAACTGGAGCTAAACAAAGAGAGAGAGACTGCTCTGGATTGACACTTCTTCGAAAAAACTACAGTTTAACTTTCATCACCCAATCGTTATCGCGAAATGAAAAATGAAAAAAGACTGTTAAAGAATAAAAATCAAGATAATTAAGCGGCAATAGCAAGGATTGTACATGAAAATACAACGGCGTTATGAAATTAAAGAATTATTTTTTATAGTTCTCCTATTACGCTACTATATTAAAGCTTTTCTAATTCATAGAATATATGAGAAAAAAGTAGAAATCATTTTGTCAGTACTTTATAATTATGAAGCACTTTGCCCAATTCGCTCCAGGTGCTACCCAGCCGTCTCAGTGGTCCGTTTCGCCTACATTCCCCTGAATATTTTACGGCTACTTCTTACAAAAAAGGGCTCTGGTTATAACACTTAAGAGAAAATTAAATAGAGACCATTTGGTGTTTAGTTTATAGAGATACCCCTTAAATTTGAATGCCACAGCCTTTTTTTTTTTAAAGTGGCGGTCAATTACTTTCAATCATAGTCAACGGTGCGAGATGAAATTGCATTTTATATTTCTCTGCGATAAAGTTTTTTAATTATGTTTTTTAAAATCCGTAACACACCCTCACTTAAATATGTGGAGAAAAAGGCCATAACCGTCCAACCGCACTAATTATTATGCTCGCCGACTCGATTTAGATACTTTTCAAGCTATTCGGATTAAACTCCACGCACATTATGATTATTTTTTTTTTTTTTCTATTTTTCACCTCATCGTCTCCGAGCCACAGCGTCCGCTCGTACTTTTCACTAGGCAGTAGATCGCAGATTGTAAAGTGTCTGTGATTAAATATTTCGAAAAACCCTCTGGCTCGACTCTCACCTGCTCTATGCATTAACTGGCGCGCCACGAACTTTTCCAACAACTTGCTACTCGAGAGGGAATGAGAGAGATAAAGGGAAAGCGCCGGGCGCTCACCCACTCAGGAAAGTTTTTCGTTTCACGCTAGGCCAGAGTGTTCGACCAGACGGTATAGAAGAGTGGGACAGGACCATAGTGGATCCAGACTCTCCGTGTCTCGCTCAACGTAGTGTAGTGGCTTCATTATTATGAATAGGATAGGGAGATTTTCTACAGAGAATGCACGTTAAAATCACCACCGTACTCTCTCGTACTATAACGGGACTTTAGATACAAGTACTATTTCAAACAATTACATTAAAACATTTTTTCGAAAATAAAAGTTATTAATGGGTTGCATTATTGATCCAATCAAGTGTCAACTTTGTGCAAAGTGTCCTCAACAGTGGACACCAGTTTTTTAAATGCCAGGACAATTCAAGTATCAGCTAAAGCTATATTGAAACGATAGTGATACTTTATAAAATTTTTAATTTATACAAAAGAAAAACATTTCATTTCTCTTGATAAGAAATTTTGTTTTACAAAGTTTCCTTTATGAGGAAGCCAAAATAGATATACATAACATATTTCCTCATAAAAATATCTTTATAAAAATTGAAAAATAATGAAAAAGCAATGTACAGAGATTTTTTTCATCGTTTTTTTTAAAGATCTATAGTAGCATAGAATACCTATGTAACACTATCTAAGCTTTTGCATGTATGAACAAAAGTTCGTAAGAACTATGCGAGAAATTATTAATTATTGGTGGATTACGTCCAGAGAAGCGACTACTAATCGGATAAGTAGTAACTCCACTACACATACAGAAACTACTATCGAGGTCGACTCACGGAGAATTGAAAATCCTTGCGGTAGACCACTAGAGCCGAAACTTTCTCGTTGTCGTGAAAAGGGTTTCCAAGTCGGATCGCAAACACTTTACGAGTGTCCACAAAGTTACAACTTCCGATGCAGCTCACAATAGATATACAATCAAAATGCACTTTGAGGATATTCGACATCAACTGTTGAAGGCTTTTCACTGTGTTCACAATTGATTGCACGTTCAATTGTGAATATAAAAAAAATTACGTTTGTATACTGAGTAAAATAACTGTAATCTTCAATTATGAGAAGCCATATATTTTTTATTTCTTTTTATCGTCAAAGAAAATAACCATATTACTTTGCCAGCATAAATAAGGTGTCTCGTATCGACGTTTCCATTTTTATAATTTCCATGCAGTCGCACATGCATCCATCCGAATCGGCTCGTCAATTTTTTACATATAGACACATATATAGAAATGTATCTATTCTATGTATATTTAGCCTTCGAGTCACGTACGTTCGCGTGTGTATATCAAGTACCTACGTGCAGTGAAAATCGAGATAGAGACGGGATGAAAAAGGGATGTGGGACGTTCGGAAAAGCGAACCGAGCCATGCGAGATGATGGAGCAGCAGCCGCTTCGAAAGAATACTTATCGCTTCTGCTGCTACATTCACTGTTGCTGCTATTCCTATTGTGAGAACGAATTACATTTAAAAATTCATAAGAGTGGAGAATTCATAATATTTTTGAAACCTGTATGAGAGAACTGAAAATCAGTAGGAATGCATAGGTCTGGAAATAGAATTGCCGCCATTACTAAAAGATTGTCTCAATGGGCATTAATTACAACGCAATTTATGCAACCATAAACAGCATTTTATACAAATGATGGGGGTCACAATGAACAAAAGTCCACATCAATTGTCTTCATTGCGCAGTTTTGTTGGTTGGTCTAATGTTGTTCATTGAGTCATGTAAAGTAGACAGCTATAGAAAATAAAGTTTTGTTGATCTTTCTCACGGAGTTTAATTCAAAGCCAACAACGTCTTGTATCTGCTATATCGTGTTTAGCCGGGATAATACTGATAGCGGGCACCACGATCGGAGTTATATATATCTGTCTCGGTCGCGTCAATCGGCTCGTAATGCGAGGGTGCCGTGCTAGCAGTTCGATGCGCTGGGCGTCACTCGACGTCGCTTCATCGAGGCATCGACGGCAACAACCACGAAAATCGCACGCACGTAAAGCGACAGAACCATCACCAGGCACAGCATAGAACAGCGAACGTGACGCTCGCGCTCGTCCCGAAAAGCGGCGATCTGTGTTCTATGTATGTACCGTCGACGTGTCGAATACGAGGACGCGTGATTTCGCGAAGTGACAACCGTCACCCCAATCAGTGAACGTTGTAGGTATATATGTATACGTATACTGTATATGTATAGGTTTTGACGAGCGATAAAGAAAAAGGATACCAGATTTACATATCGTGATGTATTGATCTGCTGGAAATTAATTCACACTAATATCATACATAATATTTACGATTCTAGAATAGAATCTTATTCCTCTCTGACTTTAAATGTGGCAGGGAGTGACGATATTTTGATCTCTCTTTTTCTATTCTTAGTCTCGTCCGAGAATGTTGTTGTAATTATAAAATCGACTTCCTGAAAAGCCTCAGATATACAATTTATATTTTATTGTCGTTTTTTTATTAATTTTTTCTACACATCGTTAAATCCTGAACAAGATATTAAACATTTTCTCTCGTCTTATTAGTCGAAGATGTAACATGATCTATTTTTTTTATTCGATTTTCAAAGTTTAAAGTTTAATATTTTTAACTTTGAGTGACCATTAACAAATCCATTTTTTTCTTGCAGTTCCGCTTCATCGTACAAGTATCGCATAATATTTTTTTTAACAATTGCAGGAGAAGTGGCACTTCCGTGCCTGCCGATTGTGGCGCTGCGAAAGCGTGCGAGAAATATTTACTTCTCCACGCGTTTGCGTGTGAGAAGTACGGCTTCCTATAAAGCGCGACTTACGCCACTCTCGGCAGGCACGAGAAGCAAAAATTACTAAGGATTTTATCAATCTCTAAGTATGTTTTTTTGCGGGTGTGCAAATAATTATATCTAAGCACCTCCTTAGATAATTTTTGTAGTCCATTAATCAATCCAACTGACTAAGCATGTGAAAACTTTAGGTCGTATTCTACGACAACGAAATTGAGTATTTGATTTTGTACGTGGACGAACAGAAAGGTAATTGAATTCCAGAATCGTTTCGACCCAGAATCACTACTAACACCGGATCGCTGCTACAGGCTACATTCACCGCTGCACATTCGGCGAGACGGGAAAAATGTCATTCATTTTCGCGACGCGACCCAACGCTCGAAGTCAATCTCTTAATTTTCCGCACCGCTGGACGGTATGTGAAAGCACATCTATTTGCGCGAGAGGAAAGCACCATCTCGATCCATTAACTTTTTCAATGATAATGCCGATTATGTGTTCTAGTTTTTTTTTTTTTTTTTTTTTTTTTCAAGTAACATCGATGAATCCACGACATCGTAGTGAGCCGTTTTTCTTTGCATCGTCGTCCCGACAACGGCGATCATATTCGCGGATATTTAGAATAAAATAGCCCGGGAATGCGAAATCTTCAGCTATTGGAAAACGATTCGGAATCTCGAGATGAAAAACCCGCGAGCGTTTCTGACTTGCATTCCTCGCGTATCCATTCTATTTTAACTCTCATCGTAAGAGGATACTGCATATGTGTGTGAAAAGTTTCTCCGACATATGTAGTGAAGATACGTATTTCATTGTGGATGCTCTGGTTGTATAATTCAATCGGTGCGAGAGACAACACGTGCACCATTTCCCTAGGCTCATTACAAACGGAGCGGAGCTTTAAAGCTTAGAATACGGATTAACTTCAGCAACTACTGTATGGCAAATCTTAATCGCGAGTGATGTTCATAGTAAAAACACGTCGCGATGTACTACATCGTACGTGACACTGTAAATGTTTTCATTTAAATGAACAACCGCACTTTTGGGATCCAACTTTTTTTTTGCTTTGTACCGAAAAAAAAGTAATGATTTAACTGTCTATACTTACTATATTATGTGAAACATCAGTTGGAACAGATTTGGGGTAGACGGCATTTTTTAATCATATTTGCAATGATCAAATTCACTTTTGTTTGAGACGTTTATAATATGGGTTTTATTGATGGACATTTTGAGGAACTTTTCCACCAATTCCTTTTTATTACGTCATATTTGATGTTCCTAAATAACTAAAAGTGTGTAATTGAAATTTTAATTAGTAAGACAAAAATGAATCTTAATAAATCGATCTAACATACTTTCCTTATTTCTGATGCTTACAGAGACGCCATGCTTGGAATTTTTGTTGATAAAATTCATATTATCAATTCATTGACAGAATCTGATCTGTCGCTTTGTAAGATTTTGAACAAATACCGAAAATAATGAAAGAGATAAGATTCGTTTCTCGATCCAGAGACAGTGGGACTTCGTTATCTTTGTGGTGGTCTTGGAAGATCGAACGTGTATAAGTATTTGCTCACTGAGAGAATCGTGACTTCGTTTTCAATGCTCCCTGCTCCGACCCTCAGCCGGCACGTTGGGGGTGGTTCGTAACGTTGTTTCGAAGAGAAATCGCCCTTCGCACCGACAATAAGGAAGAAGGTGAAGGTGAACAGGAAGGAGTGTTCGATCGCGGCGCGAGAGTCGAACAAAAGAAATCGAGTTGCATTGCAACACCTCACTCCGCGGCGCCATCTATTCGTGTCTTCTCGCCGCCGAGAGCAAGACACACTTCGATTCCACAACAACTATCCCTGGAGTGAAGAGGAGAAAGAGCGCTATTCATCGATAGATCTACCCTCGCGAGAAAAGATAAATATTCGATTACGCGAATTATTGCGACTTTTGAAGCTCCAATTCGCAAAGCTTTTCAATAATTCATGAGGGTTTCTTCAACCATTTCTCTTCTGATACTCTACACACCTTGGCAAAATACTCGATATTCCAACTACGTTTACTTTTCTTCGCGACAAGGTGTATCCGGCAGAGAATTTTATGCGACGTCTCTGCTGTATCTGCCCTATATTTTACAGATACGACTGTGTATTTCTTTCTTATATAATAAGGTATTTTACCATGAAAATATTTCGCGATTTTTATATCAGAGTGTCGAAATACTCTAATACGTTGAGAAATTATATTTCGACATTTCAGACCTCCCTATCTTAGATTTCTAAATTTCGCACACATCAAGTGATCGAAATTTAGAAACACTTATCTGTTTGTTATGACTTGCGGAATAACTGAAGCTTCAAATGTCTGGGGTTATATTCTTATTTTCGAATTTTTTCGTGAGATGCAGAAATCCGAGAATATCACGGTATACCATCATATCCCAGAACTGACTGTGTCATTATTTCGCGAGCATACAAATTGCCGTCACGCTACGTTCGCATACCGCTATTTCACTCATATCTGCTTCCTGTCGTTGCTGCTTATCCCCCTTTCGCGGATATATTTTACGACGTTTTGAATATATATCCTAAGCTTTTTTTTACCGTTAGACTATGTTTCCGTTGTATGTGTATGCGCCGATGTGTGTGCAGCTTGGCGTAGGTTGCCTGATGAAAGCTTATGGTAAATAAATCGCACATGTAAACCACTAACCTCCTACGCCATACATGACTGTATACTATACTATACTATACTATATACTCTCGCGAACTTCTTTCTCTACCTCAGCGAAGTACCCGGAGCTGACCAGTCGCCTCGCCGCATATTTACGGCTTTGCGGTCGTTACGACCCCTACGTTCGACTCCCTTTTCTCCTCTTCGCCCTACTGGCGCTTTCGCGTTCTGGCCAGAGAGTAGCAGCCATTTCGTATTTTACGTGTCGTTTGGCGTTTGACCGACTTTTTTTTTACCCTCACCATCATCCACCGGTCATCCTCTACCGATTCTGTATGTGCCAGGTCTCATGCACGCCGGCGAATAACTGCATTTGTCCCTGTTTTCATGACCGTCATATAGACATTCCGGAGACCAGGTTGAAGATTGTGAAAAATATATAAATGTTTTAATTCAACTCGCTGCTTGTGTATACGACTTTTTATGGGAGACGAAGATTAGATAGACAGGTGACGAAGACACCAAACAAATAAAAAATTTCATTTGGCACTTTTCAGACGTATGTTGTTTGAAAAATATGGCGTTTTTCTCTCTGCAAATCCTATTTATTTAATGACGAAAAGTATTTTTACTTCTCGACTAGAAAGAGAAATTGTTTTGCTTTTAATTAAATTTTTTTGTTTTCCAATGTCACGATAAGACTTAACGTATGTCGGTATGACCACTGCGTGCTTCTTCGGAAAATAAAAGTCGTAACATCGAAATGCTATTGCCGATAAGTCAAACATACTCGCTAACCTCTGGAGAAATGTAAATCGACTTCTATCGGTTCTGAAAATTAACCAGATTTAATTGAACCAGAAATCAGCGATTCGATTGGACGATCGGCCATATTCGACTCCATATTGAAAATCTGTATAAATGTGAGATCTCCTGTTGCCCGACTAACAAGACGATGTCTAGACCAATTTATTGTTTTTCCGATACGAATATATAAATATTCGTATTTTAATTGAGAATATTTTTGATCGAAGATCATTAACTATGTTAACTTTGTTTTATTGTAAATACTATTATTACTTAATCGTATGGAAATATTAATAAGTGCAATTGTCATATTATATTATTACATTGCTTACATATCATGTTTGGCAAAATGATGCGTATATATTACATATACACATGGCCCAGTGCGCACGATTATTCCAGGTAGTGTGCCAGAACGGTGGATATGTTATCGAGGCCAGAAATTTGGCAAGAGGTCTAAACGCGAAGTACATTCTGACAGTGCCGTCGACGAATTTTCTCGAAAAATCTTATCGTTCCCATAGAGGCTGTGCACAGGGAGGCTGGGAAAAGTGGGAACTTCAACGTGAAATCGTATTGAATAGGCGGCACTCGTAGTCGGCTTGGGTGCTTGAAGCGAGCCGTGCCGGGCCGCCGATTTAATAACGTAAATTGTGCACCAGCCTTGGTATTTCTGTCACGAATTTTTCTAAAGCACACTATTGAGTGTTCAAGCTCCTGTCGGGAATACAGATCTCTCCTTTTACCCTCTCCCTCGACACACCCGTCTCTCCTATCTCTCTATATGTTCCACACACCTCTAGCCAATCTCTATATACCTTCAATCCTCATTCGCTCTTCCAACGCGCTCAAACTTCGACCTCCGATGCTGTATTTTCGTGTCCCCTGCACTTTTTCTCACATGACCAGCAGGACACTTTATTTCAGTTCACGTCATCTGTCGAATTTGTGCAATAATGTATATTATACGTGGAAATATACGAAGTTACTACCAGATTCGTAATCGAGTGACAGGTTGCGCACTTGTAACATCTTTTGTGTAACGACATCCACAACGAAATGCTGAAATTCACAGTATTGTTGATATTTTATTCGCGATCTGATTGGGTACCAGCAAAGTGAATATAGAGCATGTTCAGTGAAACGTAAAATCATAGAATATTACAGCATGTAAGCGACTCTGCATTTTTTTAAACGGGTTTTCGACTTATATCGACTATAAAATTTTTAGTTTATTCAATAGATCCTCGTGTTCAGTAATTTAAAGTGGATTTGAGTTGAGCAAAAATGTTGTTGATTAAGTATTTAATTGACAGCCCGATAACGCCGGATTTATATGAACCATTTAATTTCCTTTCTTGCCCTTTTAAATAGAGGATTTCGTATCTGTGTCACTATTCGTTCCTATTAGTTTTTCATTTCAATTTCGTCATGGATACTAACACTATTAATACTAATACTAATTAGCTGATAACGAGCAATAAATTTCGACTGTTTTTCGACAACGAGAATGTTGCACGGAAGAAGGTGATTTCATTTTTAGAAGTGGGTATGAAAAAATGTCATATTCCAATGAAGTGTCATTGGATGAATTATTACGAGATTCCTTGCTTCCACTACAAAATAAACGACAAAAATAAAATAGTAGCGTGACAAAAATCAATATTTAAATTTCTTTTGCATTGAATATTTGAAGTCTTCTATTAGTGAAAAGAACTATATATTAAAAATAATTCTTTGATATAGCGAAAACCTGAAAAGTGATTTTTTAACTGGTATTGCCCAATACGTTATTCATTTCAAAGGTTTCGATGTAAGCATCAGCGACAACATAAAAATCTACTAAAATTGATCTGACTAAAGAAACCAATTACTGTATCAAGAAGCAATAAACAAACGTGCGACTATTTTCAACCCGCCGATACAAGCAAGTAGAGAATATTCAAATTAAGTGATTGTTCCCGACGAATGAAGGGCTTTGAAGATAAACGAATGAAGAGCGAAGTATTTCTCTTTAGAAATTTTTCTTTCAAGAGTCCGCCGTGTACCGTTGCGTATATTTTGCAGTGAGTAATGAACCTGGCATGATGGAAGTGAAGATGAGACATGGAGGGTGGAGTGGTAGTCGGAAGGATGGTAGATATATAGATGGACAGGATAGGAGTTGGGGGAGTAGGGCAGACTGAACTGTAGCTTGACTGCGACGACAACGACGACGATGAAGTAGGGGGTTGGCTCGCCGCTGGAGGGGGGGAGGGGTGTACAGGAGGAGAAGAGGTGTGAGACGGCAGAGGGTTGTGGCGGGACACGGGGGATCCACGCGGTATCAGCGCACGGCAGACGCGATAACCGCGCTCCTGCATGAAGTGTCGTTTAGCCGTCCTCTTCAGTGCCTCATCCTCTTTCTCCTCATCCTCGTGTCGTATACCGACCCAGCGGTGGTGGTGGTGGTGGTGGTGCTTCTGCTTCTGCCATCATCACCGCACCGAAATCACCGTCCTGGCACGACTGCACACGTTTATGGCACCGCCGAATAGACAGACATATACCAACGAAAAGGAAAAAAAACGTGAATAATAACCTCCATAGAAGCTCACAAAACAATTGCACATACTTGTGATATAAATTGTATTCATACCTGTCCTGGTTGGATTTTAGAAATAGACAAAGGGGAGAATTACGCTTCAACAAATTACAATTATTTATGGTACAAACATTAAAAAAAGAAAAAAACCTAAAATAGTTAATGAGTGTATTTATTAAAATGTTTAGCTCTCAGCAATAATGATGGTTGGATACTGTCAGCGCTTATTCGTATGATTCCCTGCTAAAAATAGAATTGTTACAATTCGGGACTGTTAATGAATTGGCACGTAATTCCTTAGAAAAGGTATTGTCACACCGATTTTCTAGAATATAAAAGATTGCGGACCCAATTGGTAGGGTCAAGGGTCAGACCCAGATCGAAATCAGGTGGAATGCATCATATATAAAGATCATTGGCGCTTTTCAACGGAATTTTAGATAGCATGACATGTTCCATATCACGTCATTAAATCCTGTTCACGGATATAGTCTGGCGGATAAATCGAAATATGTGCACAAGTATCGTTAGTTATTGGTGCTTATAGAGTTGCAAAACATGGAGGCTGGTGCTCGGACTAGCTCACACGATCGAGCTAGGCCATGTTTCGGGATATAACACTGACTGTGTAACCAATAAAATGAGTATGTATGGATATTGTCGACACTGGCGCCATAGAGGAAGGTACAAACGTGTAAAGGACGAGGAGAAATAGTTTCGTACTTGCAGGATGCGGTGAAAACGAGGGCTTCTGTGTACTTACTACTCGTTTCAGTACGTGCCCTCACATGTGTGCTATACTGCCCCTGCTTGCTCGCCACTGCAACTGAAGAGAACCTCTAGCGCAGCACACCAGATCATACTGCTGGCTCGAGCCTAGAACGGAAGCGTGCTGGTTAGAAACACTCGTTGCCCTCGCTCGCCAACTTGAACGGAAATTAACCGGACCAGCAGCTAAAATTTCGCCTCCACAGCAACCCAGCAACAGTACCAGACATTAAGGCTGAACTATGTACGTACACCGTGACCACGTAGCGGACGCTTTATTTCTTCGACTGCACTGTGACCTATGCCCCCAGGCTCATTCACGGAAAATGCTGTACGCCTCTTGGCAGTGCTACTGCCAATGAAATACAGGAAAATTACGTCGACTAAGTGTACTGCGGTAGAGTGCTTTTACGTTATGTTAAACTTAATACCCCAACTGGTAATTCTAATAAACTCAAAATGGTTTCAATAGTTAATACATTTTGTAAAACACATCGGTGTTTCTATTGGAAAATAATTGGTATAGAATTTAGTGAGAATCGATAGAATTATTCAACCAACAAAAAATATTTTTTATTAAAAAAATAACACATGAACATATTCCCTCTAAAAATTCAAAAGTAATGAGAGGAAGCAATGCGCAATGTTCTACTTTGCATCCTGTTTTTTTTTTTTTTCTTTTTTTTTTCAAAGATCTTGGAAGATAATCCTACATCATTTAAACATGTCTGCAAACTAAAAAATTGCTTATTACCTCGTTATTATGCTCAACCTTTCATAGAGCTTTCATTATGAGGAAAAGAAAACCGATCAATATCGTAGACTTTACTTTATGAAGAATTGAAAATGGTGCTAAAGCAAAGACAAATATTATCGAATATTTATTAAAGTTTTTCTACCGTTATCGGTTATTGTTTCACAGTTGTTTTATTTCTTACATTTTCATACGATTGATCTAGTAAATATTGGGATTAGAGTATAGATTTATTTTAATTGTTAAATTTCTCTATGGATATTCGTATTATATCAGATAAATGACAGCATCAATGAAATATTGAATAATAAATTTTATCGGTTTCGATTATGGGTAAACTATTAGTTCTGCATTGTAAAGCAGATTATACATATATAGGTGACTTATAGTTATGACGCACCCGACCTATGGCACCTCACTAGCGTCCGCATAAATCACACGTAAGGACTAAGCTCGTAAACGAGGTGAGTTTATGGGCTTGCAACCTGGCTCGTTTAGAATCTCTCACTCCATTGGGGTACGTAAACCTGGTGAGTGCCGCGCGGGACGAACAGGGCGTATACGCGATCCGGATCACGCTCTGTTCTCTCTTACATATTGCAAACGTATCATCATGCTAACTTTCAATCATAGGTGATTTGTGCAAACAGGATATTACATAATACCATGAGAAAGAATTGCCTATTGAATTTATTATGCATAATAAATGGTCATATGACCATTGTCATATTGAAAGACCAATTTTATTATCCTTAGTAAAATTCTTTTATACGGACATACACTGACAGAATTTAATGCTGCTTATCGAACTTGAAGTATAAAGTTTTCTGACAAGTTTTTGGGATCGGAAGCCCCACACAGAACGTAACCCAAGCCCTTCAAAGGCTTATTCCATTTTTCCTTTAAACCTCTGTTAGCCACTGGAATGTGAAAGATGCACCAAAATTAATATCGGTAAAAATGTCGATAAGAGGAGCCATCCGGGAAAATAGAATATTCCAACCGGGGATACATGATGAAGGAATAGTTTTTAATAACAATTATTCATCGCAATTTCTTTTTTCAAGGCTGTACGATTTGGCTTCCATTATTTACAAGCTTTCGATTTCATGAAGTCCTTTCTGAAATTAATTACATAAAATTCTCAGTTACTAAGATAAGTTTTATTTGTTGCTTATTTAAATACTATTTGATTCAGCATTCAAGGTATGTTCAAATTAATCCGGTCTTCCCTAAAAGATTACTACAGAAATATTAGTAAAACCATTGTTATTCACATATCCATAAGTTTTAACTATTTGCACAAAACGATAGCAGCGACATTGAAAAACACCGAATAAATAAGAGAAATATAAATGTAACTAGGAATATACATTTGAATGAAATAATATCGCTGTTGGAAAACTATGTGGGTTCAGGAGAACACGGGGGTAGCAAGGATAGGTGGATACGAAGGCCAAAGCGACGCTGGCTCATACGTAAATCATTCGTAAGGGGGTTGTTATATTTTATGTGTACACTAGCGGAATCTCGGTGTGTATGTTGGGTCGCTAGGTTTCGCGATGCTAAATCGGAAAAGTGGGCCAACATCCACTCCAAAAGTCATATATTTTCAGAGCTTCCGACATTAATGCCCTGCCATCCCACCCCTTTTTCGCACGATCTCCGCTCTCATACTCATCATTTTGATTGAATTTTACGTGTGTTAGAGGTTAACAGAAGTTATCCGAAATTAGGTGAAATTAACTCCACTTATAACTACTTTTTCTGTGGTACTATAAACTCATAGATGTATATGTTCTGCTCTGTATTTATATTAATTAAATAGTTATATTGAAAATCGAATATCCTATTTTGGGATGTACAAACGTTTTTAATATTTATTAATTTATTTATCATTACTAATTTTTATATATTTTTAAGTTCCCCATGAGACTCCCTTCCCAGGGCTTGATTTTTCTAAGTCCCCCATTTCTATGAGTCAATATTTTTCCGAACAGAACGTTAATTGTTAATGAGTAAATAAAAAAAACAAAAAAATATATATAATAAAATAAATTTAGTCAATGAGTAAATGATATTCATCTCAAAGTGTTAAATGAAACCCATTATTAGCCAAAGATGTATACTTTTAAACACTGAGGCACAAAGCATGCTCAACACAGTCGTTAGTGAAAGAAAGGAAAATTTACAATTATCGTGACACGGGTGGTACACACGCCAAAATCGTGCAGGAGGGCGTGGTCTCCCTCGTAAGTAATAATAGTTACAATGTTTTTTGATACTAAAAGCTTACGAATACTCTGATTTCTTGCACGAATTTAAATAAAAATGTACATAAAACTGTACATAAAACTTGAGATTGAAAATATTAATATGGCGATTAAAATTTACTCGTCAAAAACCATATTCCGCGTTGCGTGACGTCTTTTCTATCGCATCGAGCCCTCGTGAACAGGCTTGTTTTTGATTAATTTATATATATTTCGATTTCCCATAACTAAATTCTCATGCCGTATAGATAATATTTTAGCAATTGCCAGTATAAGGTTTTATAACAACAGCGAAGCTGCACCCCGTCAGTTGGAACCGTATTACGCGGTTCGTTTTTCAGAAATCGCTGAGTAAGCGATGTAAAGTGACTGAAGGCTCGTGTCAGTGGGCTTTCACCACCGACACGTATTCCGGGCTTTCTTGCGCCCGATGAATTCTGCTAATTGCAACGCCGATTGGCGAAAATCCAGCGATGTGCCCTCGCGAACGTCGAGAGTTGCACAGAAATTCTGTCTTTCTTTCTCTCTCTCTTCTCGACACTATAGATACGTCGCTTTCTGTCGTAGACTGAATACCCTCATTAACGTGTCCGAATGATAGGGTCTAGAAATAAACGCTACGAGTCCTTACAGAACTTGATTTTTGTGTCGTTCTTATCCGAGTACTTCCGTGCATCCCTGATATCCATGAAATCGTGAATGACATTTAAGAACCTCTTAATTACGTTAACAATTATACGTTTATTTCCTATTTTGCAAATTTGGCAACAGATTAGTAAAAATGGTTCTCTTGAATTTATTATCGTGTTCATGCATTAATCCGTTATATATTTTAAATGTTCATTGCCTACGCCTCATTTATGGTAGATGGTCAACTTTCTTTTTTTGTGTCCCTTGACGATAGAAAAATAACAACTGCCAATTACTACGAAAAATAAATAGCACGGAGAATAGTCACACGATTTATTCTTTAAGAAAAAGAAAATCAAGAGGATTCTGAGATTGAATAACAAATATATAAGGTATTCCTTGCGGAACAGTCACGTTAAACGGGTACTAAAATTTGGAAAACCGTTTAAACACTTTTTAAAGGAGAAGCTAAGGCAAGTCTGGATTAATAAATCTGGATTAAAGGACAAAATCTGAATACAAACTATAATCATTTATTTATAAAAGAAAGAACAAAACTACATAGTTAACTAAAGTTTTATTTCTATCGAGAAGTAAAACAAAACAGATTAGTCGGTGAATAAGTAAAAATAAAATGAGCTTGCCACTCGTTAATATCGAACAAAAATGATTTATTTGACTTCACAAAAACTGCATGAAAATGTGGACGTGGATTTATTTAATTCAACTCCACGAATCTCATCTACATATTTTTCTCATTCGGGTCGTCCACTTATTAACAGAACAGGACGTTATATCGTTCATATATGAAGCAGGATAAGATCTGAGAAAAAACACCTGAAAAGTTCATTGTCCAAGACCGTTATTAATTTTGATTAGATTAATTTGACATTGGAGTACATTATATTAAGCGTGAAATAGCTTCCCTTCTCAATCTCTGTCACAGGTGATTCGACGTAAGCATAGTACATTATAAATATTCAACACTGTACAGTCTGAAGGGTCTTTGAAATGTTATTTTGTTATCTCGTGCCCTCCGTCTTCATAGTCCTTCTATTCTGTCTTAATTTTCGGTCCCTGAGGCACTCGACCGAGGTCAAGTGTTGTTGAGGGAAAATGGAAGTCTGCAAAGTCTGGTTCCATCGACCCGTCTTGATGTTTGCATTAAGTGTCATCCGAAATTAGGTCCCGGATTATTAAGATGTGTGAAAATTTTTCCTCCAATGTCCAAATTAACATAAAGAAAACAATTTTTATTTATGATAATGATGAAGTTATGCTCAGTGCACGATGTTTCTAGAAACATGAGCGAAAGGATAGCTGTTAAATATTTGAAACGACTGAAAAAAGTGAGTGGGAATGAATACCACGGTGGTGAAAGAAGGGTAAAAGGCAGTCAGTGGAATGGAGTCTTGAAGGTATTTCAAGCGTATCAAATGCCGCGTCAACACTTATCGCTTCGTAAGCCGGTTGGAGTGAACGATAAAGTATAGTCAAGAGCTACCCAAGCACCGACTTGCTTTTCCTCTAGAAAGCACCGCATTCCTCGTTTTGTCTTCCGGAATTTCAGGAATAAAACGGACGGAAAGCGCGCAGGATCGATAGAGTTCGTATTCTTCCTCGTACAACATTGAAAAGGTTTGCTACCCCGCCAAATCGTTGCTTCCCTGACTGCATTTTTCTTCCTTTTTATTTCGTTAGTATCATCCATGTTCTTTGTGTCAGGATTTTCGAGAGAAACTGCGCAGTAATCCTCGTTAGATTAGCTGATACCCGAAAAGAAACCCTCGGTCCTCTGCAGTTCAGGCTCCACGAATTACTGATAGTACCCAACTTTGGAGGCTGAAACAGCCGGACTGAAGCTGACGTCCGTTTTGCTCTGAACTGCATGATCCATAGGGCGAAGAATGGGATTAGTCTTCTCGCTGATATTGTATGTTTAATATGTTTAATTCGGCTAAAAGGAAAGTAGCGTCCTTTTGAGGTTTTTATGCAAATACGGTTGACTAAAGAGGGCACAATGGATATAAGGCAAGCGATATCCAATACAGAACGAAATCTTTGATGACAATTTAGGAGAGATTTAATTTAAATGTGCTTTTTTCAACGATTTCCTATCCAATATTCAAAGTAGAATCCTAGATAGAAGTCTCAGAATAGGAAATTTATTGCCTACGGACTCATATCTGGAGCCCAATTCACATAATGCTTTATCTAAAAGCACACCAGGAATTCTATAGAATAGAACATATATATGTCGAAACCTATTACGGATCACATGGAGTTATATTACATTCGCCTATACTCTGTTCGACTTAGTTACGGATACTTCATTCAGATTTTTATTTCCAAGCTAGCAGATTCTACGAACATAGTTGATGTTAGCAGAAGTTACAGAAACTTTTGCATCCAAGTATGAAGTAACCAAGTTGCCGCTGGTTTCTCGATTTTCTCTGTTACTTTGTTAACACACCTCGGCTACTATAACGGCGGTGTCAATTACCTGACTTATACTATTTTACACCGTTCCATGATGGTTACGTTTGACGACATTTCCGCTACGTTGCCATGGTAACCATGATGGCACTTGGCACTACTGGCACTACTGCTGCATTCTGGCTTTTAAGCAAGCTAAAGTTTCGCTATGTAACCTTTAAACTTTGAATGCTAAAGTTTCTCTTAAAAATCTTATCTATAAGTAGTAGTCCATGGAAAAGACCACGTACTAAAAGAAGCGCCCAAAAATTGAGTGGTTGATAATGAGAAGGAGATGAAAAAGAGAGAAATGAGTAGGTTTCGCGATCTAGGTGATCGTCAAACACGGCGACGTGAGATGTTCAGCGTGTATACGATGACACGTTACTTGGTCTGTTCAGCTAGAAACCCGGGCAACGTCGTCGAAGCAAGGACACGTAAAGCCCGGCTTTAAGAGAAGCGGAATGAAATTTGCATGGCAAAATCCTTCCGCTTATAACCAAGTATGTAACAACAACGCGGCCTCCATGTCGTGTCCGTCCTCTCCTCCCCACTAACCGCAATATCTACGTGTAATAATGTGACGGTGCTCCGGTGGGCATCACCTGTGAAGAAGGAAGGATGTTCAGGTCGACGGCAACGAGAATGAGGACGATGTACACTGTTATAATGTCTGTGTGTGTGTGTGGTGAACATTGCTTGGTTAAACGTCGGGGCCTCGACATGGTACAGCGCTTTAATAGGAAAGCTTATGCGGAAAATTGAGCACCGAAAAAAAAGACGTTAGTTACGTTTAAGGACTTGTATAATACGCCGAACGACCAATTCACAAATGTCCAAGTAGCACAGAGTCACCAGTAAATGAACACTTAAGCAGGAGGATTTATTAACCATGGGTTTTTATAAAATGTAATATTTCCAGACCGCCTGTGAAAATTTTAACAGATAACCAGCTTATGAATGCTTTTGAAGAACTCATTATAAAGGGAATGAAATGAGCTTTAACATTGGTTTGCATCTCTTTACAAATTCCAAAATTGGATCTTCAAATAAACGATGTCTTATGGAATAATAAAATGAAAAAGTGATCTTCAATTTTGAAGAGCTCTGTCATTTTATGGGCGTCATTAAAATGGTAAAAACTAAAGTGCTATGCGCGACCGATTAAGCTAAAATATATATTTCCTGTTCACTTGCCTGTTCCAAAATAAAACTTTTCTGTTTCCCACGTCAGTTATCTATAGTCTGGACCATGTATTTTTTTTTGTGACAATCTAATGTTCACCTAGCTGGAATGTATCCATTTCTACCCAAAAATACAAAAAAAAGTTACATCACACTCCAGGATATATACACAACACACTGAATTCCACGCTGTTTTTATTTGTTGTGCAGGCTATTTCGCTTCGATCGGGTATAGAATGAACATAAAAGCACACAGGCTTTTTCTAACTCTCGATGCTAGTGTGATATCTCCATGATTCCTGTTGAGGACAAATAATAAGCGTAAGGAGGACATGGATGCATCAGGAGGGTTTGAAGAGCGTCAGACTTGGTGTTAATAAAAAAGCGTCAATTCCCCGCATGCTCTATCATCTCTATACCTTATATTCTCGCGCGCCTCGTTTTAATCGGTCTGTGGCCAGTTTCATCGTCCTCTCAGTCAATTTTCTACTGGACGTCAGATATCCTCCTACCCTGCTGTCCTTCCGGCCGTCAACGTTCTGTCCCTCATAAGTCTAGACACCTCACTCGGTAGTTTTCAAACTCGAACCTTGCTTTTCCATCACTGGCTGCTCTTGCGGTGAGCGCATCGGCTTCCTGCCCGCAGACGTCAGAGCGCGGCTCTGTTATATAACTCGCTTTCCGCCTGTCAAACGTCTATCGCGCTTTGCGTTCGTTTCATAACACTTATGTCATGTCATACCTCATGCCATCTAATGACATTAATGAGTTCATTTTGATTTCTACCTAGAGGAAGCTTTATTATCATGAATACAAATATTTTGAAATTTTAATGTAGGTATTCTAAAAATCATTCGTTTGATTTTATTTAATATACGAAGGCAATCGCTGAATCATGAGCTACAAATTTAGCACGTTAATGAAGCAAACATTCCCCTTTACTCGTGATATTTTTTTCCATTTAGAAATGTTTACAGTTATTATTTAAAACAAGGATCCAAAATAGAAATCTCGCATATCGGTTCCTCACTAGTTGTACCTTAAAAAGAAATTGCCAAATATTTCAGCATGAATCCTAACTGGGTCACCTTTTTAAAATGACGCTATTTTCTGTATCTACATAAAAAGAATGTTTTTTTATATTTTACGACGTACCTATTTTAGCTTATAAACCGTATACCGGTGCTACACACTACTGTACACACACGTGAATTTATATACGTCTCTATCTTCCTTTCACGCCTACGTGTATTCAATGTTCTGAACAGCAACGAGACGCGAGCTGAATAACTCTGAGTTGGAGCATCACCCTCTCCCCGTTGTCGTATGCAGGGTGGGGGGAAAAAAAGAAACGAAAGAAAAGAGGGACGAACGACAGTGAGCACGGTGGAACAGATAAACGGCCGAGGTAAGCGTCTAACGGGTGCACCGAGAAGCAACTGCAGCTGCACTCGACAAATAAAATAAGTCTCCAAGCTCTCTGGTATAGCGTCGCCCGCGAAGGTGTGAATGATGCATCAGACGATCACCCGTTTGCGCGACGCCCCTTGTCCCACCTTGCCCTCAGTGCTGCTGCTGCTCGTGCAGTACGCTATCAGCGTGAGAACTACTCCTATCCTTACTCAGCTCTCCTGGGATAGGATAGAATTCAGCCTTCTATATCCCATCCCAGCCGATTCCCTACAGCTCTCAGACTCCCCCATATCCATTGAGCTGCGGCAAAAGGGTAGGCGACGACTAACAGCTTTGTACCTCCTTCCCTCCGGCACCCTGTTGTCCGTGTCGGTAAAGCGATGGCTATGCTCGGAATATAAGTAGAATTACAATATATGACGATGGAATGTAAATGATATGACGAACTCTGAGAAATCGTGGTCGGCTTTTTAGTAACTTATAGTTTATACTCTCTTCGATTATTTGTGAGAATAATGTAAAGTAAAGTATTTTATATCCTGATATAAAAAACTATCCCAAAAGTTGTCGATCAAACGATGTCTAGTTTTATGGATAAATAACCATTTAACAACAGCTTAAGAGTTCCTGCTGGTGAGTTTCGTATGCGATGTATATTTTAAGATGAAGACCAACAATTTTTGTGTTTTGAAGAAATAAAGACAAAAATTTGACATCCCCTAATAGACACATAGACTGTTAGTAACAGCTAACAAGTTATATAGTATCTGTGTCAATTCGCAAGGAATCATTGATGTTTACTTAACATACTATTTATAGTTGCCAATGTCAGATATTTATGTCAATGTGAATAGTAAATTCCATTAGAGTAATTTAACAGTGTAATAAAAAAAGGTTTCTAATATTGTTTTTTTGTTTTGCTCTCTCGCAAATGGTGCTTTGACTTTTATTATCAAGAATATTAATCTTCATTATCGTTTTTGTGAATTTGCAGATGTGAGCTCGAGGCATTATTCTGATGGAGAAAAAGTCGAAGAATTTCTGATGGTGTCGATACATCCCGCACGATGAGAAAACCCTCATTGGATTCTATGATTATGTACGTGCTGTTGCGAAGGCCGATATAAATTATCTCATCGTCGGCCTGCATCGTTGAAGTAGATGCAATCGTGTCTGCAATGCGAAACAAATCGACGGGGTGCCAATGATACAGGCCCAACGGAATAACATGCCAACCTTGAAGCTGAAGTCACAGCAACATGGCCGGCATGTCAAACGTCATCTTCGTGGCCTTCAACCTCTGCCACTCTTCGTCCTTGCTCTACTGTCGCAACTGGGCTCGGTGCGGGGCTTGGACCTGGGTGAGTTTAATCACAGCACTATGATACACGTCCTCTATTTTTTCCACAGAATTACTAACACAACCTTCGCGACTCAATTTTGCACGGGCAATATTTGCAATATTGCTTCTAATTTTGGATATTCAACTCGCGTATCCAAAATATAAAATATGGCTCTATATTCTAGAAACGATAAAAACACACTTAAAAATATTATCAATGCGGAAACACGCATTGATGTGTTCTGCGCTTAGAAAGTTCACCATCGATTGCGCAACAATACCTTTTGGATCCTCGAAATAAATGTATAAATGAGGTTTCTTATTCTGGGTAAAGGAGTTTTAATCAAGTGGATTAAAAAATCTGAAACAAATTGGTGAACGTTCTTGCCATTTTAAACAAGTAAATGAATGCCCTGACAAACTCATAAATGCCTAGCCCAAAACTCTCTGCATCTAGAAATATGAAATTAGAGGAGTGTATTCCAGTCATGATGTAGTTGTCCAAAAAGAAGGTGCTTTTCGAAATACGATTCTCGACAGGATAAGAAGATTCAAAGTCTTCAGCAGGCGCGCCAAATTCGCGAGAGACCCGCGAGAGACCCGCGAACACCATTCTAAACTCCGGAATAAATACTAGTATTTACTATCTGTACGTAACTTCTCGGTAGGTCCATTCTTGAATCTAAATATCAGCCTTTTCCTTTTGGCTGTCTTTGGCCGCTTGTAGCACATAAAACGACGAGGTTTTGAAACAGGGAGATGAGGTTTCGACCCAACAGTTATCATTATTACGATAATGTTGCACGAAGACCCGAACACAGTCATTATATGACATTTATTGGGCCGTTTTACTGTATTCTCCTTGATGTATATGTGTGTATGTAACATGCCAACAACCATACACAGTATAAATATTAATGGTCGCTGTGGGTGTCGTTTGTGAAACGTTATCCCTTTCGATATAACTCGTAATGGGGTTGGGATTCTCCCTAAAACTCATTTCACACACACACAAACACAAGCACATGCACACATACGAAATCATGTATCCTCCCTCTCGAATGTCAGGAGAATGCGGAGTTATCGCATGGCATCAAACACTTAGGAATTCCGTGAAGGAACCACTAAAATTCCCACTAAAATTCCATCGATAAAATTGTGAAGTTACACTAATTAAATAAATTTTATAATTATTCAATTTTCGAAAAGTCACGTGGATACTTTCGCTAATATGATAGTGTAGGAGATGTAAACATGAAAATATTTCTAAATGCCGTGTATTAATAGCCGACGTTCAATGTCACTGATGTCAATTAACGTCAATCCCAAATATTGTTAACACATTATACACGAGTTTTAAGGTCGAACTTAAGACCATGTGCGAATCGTCTCGAAACAAAAAAATATTTTATAAACTGTAAATATAAGTTTGACGACAACGATTAGGCAGTTATGAAAAAACTATGCAAACGGCGATTAAAGAAACCGCCAAATATTTCCCTAATATCGCTCTGATACGATATCTACCTGTACCTACTATAAACGCCATTCGTCTTTTCTATGTACGTAGTCTCATCTTTCTTTAAAATCCCGATATCTCGGCAACTCGGCGCCCACCAAGAACGCCGACGTGTACGACGAGTGGAAAGGAGGAGGGGAAGTACTAGAGCGTACAGTTCGTTTCTCCTCGCCATTCCTAGCCGTATCTCTGCAATACGACGACACCCGTACGTGTACCTTTATCCAGAAAAGGATAAGGATGAGGAAGAGGAGGTAGGAGACCGAAAGAACGAGTAAGCGCAGAATATATATATATATATATGTATAGGTATACTATAGGAGGTACAACGTCGTCGAAGGCATAGCTCATCCAGCGCTATTGCGCCCGCGGCTATCCAACTCCCGAACGACAATAAGTTCGCGCAAGAGATCCGCTCTTTATTTTCGTCAGGCGGGTACTCGTAATATCGCTGAAGCTACAAAAGCTTTCTATTTCTCGCGTTGTCAGAGGACTCACTGGCAATAGAAAAAAATGTGGTTGTACCTTTGCCGAGCTCCAAAGTTTATCCCATAATTTTCTCTACATCCCTGTTTAAAAATATTTTTCCCCGTTAATATAAAGAACACTTCGTTTTTTTTAATCTTTGGTTTCGAATATGTTACCAATAAAAAAAAATGTTACAATGGGAATTTCTTGAGAATATTTCTGCAAAGCAATAAATTTCATGATGTTCTCAAATAATGGCTGCACAACTGAAGTTCATTCTAAGACAGCAGAAATTGTTCAATAATACAGTAATTATACAGAATATTTGACTGTGAGGATTCTAAATGTGTACACCAATGTGCTGAATATATTAGTGGTACAAATAGAAAGTTGTGAGGGGGTGATCGCAACCCGTGACTTTCTTATCATTATTATTACTCGCGTTATATTATTATAAAAAATAATAATATGAGGCTATTGTGAAGTTACGTTGAATCAAGAACTAAATGAAAGCTGTTAGTCAGTGACAAGTGAAAAATGTCATTTTTTTCATCATTTTGAACATTTGACGCGGTAGTATCAGATGTTGACGTACAGGCCTTCGATATCGCGAGCCGGTTTTTTTTAACAACTGTGTATCCAAACATGAATGAGCAAATCCATATTTGAAAATCACTGTTTTTTAGACTGCTCTATTAAACATTGCTAATAAATACGCAGTGATTAATGCCATTTAATTAATAAATAATTAATAAATCCTTGAACTCCACAGTAGCGATGAGGACGGTGTATATAAATTTACAGCAGAGTCTATTTATGGAAAAATAAAATGACATAACATGCGAATTGCATCGGCATTCTTCAGTTCCACTCGTATTTTTTTCCCCGATGTAATAATAGCCAGAAGTTCTTGTCGTGGATGCTACATCAGAGCCTGCGCTACAAGAGTAGTAGAACATCACCGTGCACGCGTAATGTATGCAGCCTCTTCACTCCTCACGCTGGCACCAACCCATTGTACCTCCGCAAATGAAACGTCAGGTGCACGATGAATTAACAATACTATCTAATATAGCTCCTCCTCAGTCACTGAGATATATTCAACGAGAGTTCATACATAATGAGAGTGCAAATGTACAAAAATGAGAAACTGAGTACATCAGGCGGGATAATGTATATTGTGCTTAGTCTCTGATGCACGTGACTCATTTCATCCGTTGTTCAAACTAAATCATGATTCGTACCTCACTCTTTTTATGATGCAAATTAATTGTGTGCGGGAAGTGGAAACTGATATGGTGATATTAGAGGCGACTGGGCATTGTGTTGGAGGTGTGTTTCTCTCAGACTCTGTCCGTGTGTGAGCTAATAGGGTCGAAACTGGATATGGTAGAATCCAGACGTGAAGTCCATATTTCTATTCCTTTTCGAATTAAATTGCGAAAATTTGCCTAATGTCGTTGTAGGCTAACAGGACTATTAAAAATCCAGTGTTGAAATTCAACCCTATACAGTTTTCGATAAAAAAAAAATTCGTCGCTGTAAAAATAAGTCAACAAGTTGGGACAACAAAAATAGATTCTAAATAATAATCATACGCATATTATTTGTCATCTCACAATGAATTGGTTGATGCAACTTGTTTATTAATATTATTCTTGTTAGACTGGAATTCTTCGTGTGTAATTTTTTAAATCTTATGTCGTGACGTGGTCGCGACATCAGATACGGCCTTGGGTTTGAAGACTATGTCTGGAACGCTCTATAAACTCCTAGCATCATAAAATTTCGAAGCATTGGCTAGGACAATACAACAAGGCAGGCTGGTATGTATATCTCGAGTATATGAAAGGGACCTTCTATCCCTTTTCCGATCTTCCTTTGGCTTTGTGTGCGGATTCTGCTGTTCTCGTGTGCGTTTCTTGTGTGGACAGAGACCATGTGAGACCACAGAGTCGACTGAACAAGACTGAGATACGTGTAAAGCGTAAGCGAATACGAGCAACAGAGTGGGGTTTACTAAAGTAGAAGCTTGGAGCCACAAGATGCGGGCGTGAAACGAAGTTGTATAACACCACGCTGTTTGAACAGTCTTTGGGAGTAGCTAACACTACGCTCGGTCGGATGGAGGCGATCCTCAGATATCCACCGGGCGCGCTGCAGCTAGCTTTACTCACGACTCGTGCTGGCCTCTGATATTGCAGTGCAGGCTCACAGGCTTGTGCCATACCATCACGTTCCCGCAAGGTAATCTGTAAGCTCTGCGAGAGCTCACTCTCTGCGCCAGAGTGCAGAGCACTGCGCGGAGTACACGGTGCATACGGTAGTATCCTCTGTTTCACACCGGTATATATGTTTGTATGGGAATGAATTTAGAGGGGGAGAGAGAGAAGGGTAGAGGATCAGAGACATTATATATACAATCTAATTAGTTCTATTGGTCTTAACACGACAAGGTGGCGCTCGATTATTGCTGCACAATATGCAACCTTTTTTTTGGACTACCCACCTCACGAAATCATACCTTTAAATTGAACTTCTTGAAAGGTGAACCCTGTGCGATTTTTTATAATAGTAAACAGACAATTATTTCAAAACCATTTTTTGACATTTCAGATCATTTTGAGTGTCCTAACATGAAAATCTTAATATATTTGAGAGATGGGAAGTCTCAAAAAAAAATGTTTATTGTGTTTGTTTGTTGCCATGTTTATTAGATTGTCTCAAAAAGTGCCGTTGATTTTTTCATATAATATAAACCGCGTAACCCTTACAATTCTTTTTTCACCGAAATAAATCTTTTAAACAATTTTAAACACGAATTATAAATACATATTCGTTTAACAAGCCGAATACAGAATATAACAGTTTTCGAGCAACAACATGTAACAATTATTATACAGACCACCTAAAACCGTGTTTTGTTATCGGAATGCAACGCAAACGCCGCACGGATATCCTTTTGCGAGGATGTTATTAAGGGAATATCCCTCAAGCGCAGCACCATGCCTTCCTTCTGCTTTGGTAATGCAAGCAAACATCGCGTAACGGTTGCCTAGAAACACCTCTGAACTTGTTCTCGCTCGCTAATACGACCAAGAGAGAAATCACCGAGTGAGGGTAGAAAGTAGGTGACTGAGGCATGTGCATGGCGGTACACGGGTTTTGCAAAGAGGAAGGCCAGACCCGAGGGCAGCGTAGCCGGCTACTTGCTCATACCGGCCTCCCAGCAAATCCCACGTCCGCTGCATTCTGCAGTTTTGAAACTTTCCTACGTTACAGCTATACCTACATATAGTAAGTGTGTAGTATACGTTTGCAACCCTGTACAGTGTATCCCACGTATCCTCCAAAACGCGAGGGAACGAGCGATAACTGCAGCGGCTGTGTAGCTTAAGTGCAGCGGGCTTCGGGCGAAGCTGAGGAGGGTGGTGTAGCCGACACCGTGCGGACTCTGCAATTTATCATGGCCTACGTCCGACATTTTCACTGGAAACCATCGCCTAGCTCGCTGGTACTGCGGGAATGGCAGCACACCCGGATATATTGGCGGGGTTGTACACCCTCGGAGTACCAATGCTCTCACTCGTATTATAACCTTACGACCCGCCCTCCTTCCTACCTCGTCTGCCCCCACAGAAACTAACACGCCCAACCACACCGCACTCATTCTGACGAGTACGTAGCACCAATCGAATGTTTATACGAACATTGTGAACTATTTCCAATTTTTGTATCGTCTTTGCAAGAAATTATAAGCAGAACTTATGGTATTTTTAATATTGCAACAACATCTTAAAGTAGCTTGTAAAAAAGTTGCGAATGGTGCAATCGCAACACTTGACTTTCTTATCTTAATTCTGATCTGCATTTCCTGCTGGAGTTTTGATCGTCACGTTAAAAAAAACGAAACAGCGTATTTTTCAAAATGTGCTCACGAGGTGGCTTTGCATGAAATTAGCTTTAGCAAATCTTATGAATCTCTTGTTGAGGCTGCATTATTATCACCGTAAGCCTCCTGACAAATTTATGAATAACTAGGGTTAGGCGGATGAGAGTGCTTAATCGTGTGACGTCTCCTGTATCAATCGAATTTAAATTTAAACTTGGTTTCTAACATTTAACTATCCAGTTACAAATAAATCTAAAGAAATCACAATGTGAAGATGTTAAGGAAAAAGAAAAACATATAGATTACAGATAGGAAAAGTTTGAACAAAAATGTACTATTAGTTGTAAACAGTCCGGTTATCCGAGGCACTGCCAAATCGGATCGGGTATCAATCGCGGCAAAGATACGTTACTCGTTTTGCTGTGCCTGTCAATGTGTCACATTGTTCCCATCTTTATGCTGCATTACGGTAACTCGAGTAGTGGTTATGGGTTCAGTCCGCAGTGATGTATTGTGAATCGATCTACGCTATCGATAATGAGCCGCACGATCCACACGATAGAATCTATTGCATGCAGTATGGAGATAATATTGCAGAGGAAATCTCAATGCGGCAGTTAGACCGGTTACCGACATCGATTATGATGAGTTTACACTAAGCCTCGTCCTGTATCAAATCCCCTCTATAACGTAATACAAATTTGTTGATGGACATGGAGATGGGGTGAAACAAGAGTGGACAGACCGGTGTATATTCACAGTTTCCATAGCCAGTCTGCTCATCCTGTGGATCTATAATCTGCAGTTGACGCTTTGTGGTGGAACACGAAAGGGCATAGAGGGTAGAATGAAGGCACCAGTTGGATACAAATGATCGTGACGTCCGAGCTTATAGACATGACCTCAGGACCTCAGGACTAGGGATCGCTAGGGAGCAGATGAAATATCGATATTGTAAACTCAAGCCGCAATACGCTCAAGGATCACCTTTATTGCGGAGACCAGAAATATACTTTTATAATTCTGTATTTCGGTGCTACTCCTGCTACTGTGTTGACGACCAATTAGGACTGGTCGGGTACCTAATTGTACAGTTGTGATAGTTAAAGTGGAGTTATCATCCAGCGATAAAGGACTGGAGCAAAAGACACTGGAAATTAAACTTTCGCGATGAAAAATAGAAACTGATCAGAACAAGGTTAAAAACAGATATTCATTTCTAAATAGTCAGTCATCGAACCCTGCGTGGATCGGGCTTACTAGAGCTTTTATTAATCTGGAAAAGAATGCAATCAAAAGTTTCCAACTTTGACATCAAACGGTTTCTCTAGAGCTTTGTATATACAAATATGCGAGTTCCCTGTTGGGCGACATCAACCATTCGATCGCCACTATAGTATGAACGCGTAAGGTCAATTGAGAGCGCTGCTCCCCTTGCCAGACTTACCCATACCACGTGTACGGAGTTAGCACTTCGGAATTAGAACCCGTATCTGTTTATCCGGAAAGCACAAAGCAAGAGGATAGTATAGAAACAGAGTGATCATCAGATATTGACAAACGTTGTTTGAAGGTCCTTAACCTCTCGATTTTCCTCCCTCATTGCCTTCCTGGATTTATCCTACACCATGTACGCCCTCCTGAAACCACGCTAGACGGATATTGAACAAAATTTCTTGTAATTTTTTCAGGACAATGCAAAGGAGTACTGGGCATGGAGAATGGCGAAATATCCGACGAAGACATCACTGCCAGTTCCATGTATGATCCCAGCCTCGGACCTAAGCACGCCAGGTAAGAATACACAGATTATAGTGATGAGATGCATGAATAAAGTCATTTGTGCTCGTTCCAATTTTACTTGGCACAGATCACGGTAAGCTTTTTGAGGTTGTTTTATCATAACCTTGACAATGATGCGGAAATACACATTTCATTTTATTTCATATTACCTCTTCTACCAATGTCTGTATAAGGTCCGACTACAATGTCGTATTAGTAGGCAGTTTGTATTCTATTGTCTACCAAGTAAGACGTTGTGATGTTGTTTCAAAGTGTATAGACGGTTGCCTAAGCAAGCGAGAGATCGAGCTGTTAGCCTCTGTAGCTTTGTAATAGTACTGCAAGGTATACAACTAACAAAGTGTAAGGGCCACCTCGCCGCACACCAGTAGTTCCGTTGAACACAACAAATTACCTCTAATTTCATGGCTGTTCCGCTATTGAGCTCACCGCAGCATAATACCTCTATCAGAAGAGGTATGAACCTTGCTCCGCATCTTTTTTTCTCTCTAACGAGAGTCTTAGGCAATGGCCTGCAATAAATCTGTATTAGCAGAAGTTTCCTCGTAGGTAGGAGCGATTTTTCGTAGCAGCCATTGGTAAAAAGTACCGAGACCTTGTATGCTCTCTGAGAAGTAGAATGAATAATAGTATACTATAAGCTGTATTATATAGACTCACCAGGAATAATACTCTCAGATAATGAAGTTTGTAAAATTATAAAATAAGAGTATGGTCAGAGAAATTGTATGTACTCCTGCATGAATGGACGTCCATAAAGATGAGTGTAATCCATTTGAAATATTCATAAAAATTTCTTAACGAAAGAAGTGTAATTTTGAAAATTGGTTTTTCATAAAAATGAGTCTGAAAAGGATTACGTTACGTATATAATCTTCGTTAAAAAGGTATTTGAATTATTGTCATTAATTTAATTCCATCTCTGCAGTGGGGAGACGTCTTCTTTCCATGTTAGCAAATGTCTCTATCACATATTTTTATTCTGTTCTATTAGTATCCAGACATCAACGCGAATATTATTGATATGTCGTCATTAAAGAACAATAAATATTTTAAATAGTACCTTAACTAAAATTATACCGGAAATTATTTCATAATTTTCTGATGCAATTTTATGAATAACATATTTTCTTAATCAAACTCCTTTTTACTGCAAGTCTTAAAGTTCGAGAGTATTTTTAACTTCAATATTTATTTATTTTTCATACTATTTTAAGCTAAGTACTTAAGCCTGACTTACTTCCAAATTTTCTATATTTAGGATTCTATAATTGAGGGCATGTATAATCATAATCTATAATGTATATAACATTATGATCGTTTCACCAAAATTGTGATCCACAGTAACGATGTGCAAGATTCTATTAATAGAAAATAAAAAAGATTCTATGAAAATGAGACACAAAAAATGCGCTAATTTATGTAAAATCTTTCAAACACGCTCGATTTCCATTTTCGCTCCGAGCAGGCAATCGAAAATTAATAAAAAAAACAGTCATGTGCAAATACGTGACCTCAAAAGAGTCACAGAAAGAACTGTACATTGCAGATACCGAGAATAATCTTATTGAAAGCTCATGAGAATGCCATGTCGTCGTACCTGTTGAAACGAGTATAAAATTTTTCGATCAGACACCATATACGCCTGCCGCTGATATGACACAGAGACCGGGCCATTATTATGATTTCCTCGAAACTCCAATTGATGATCTCATCTTTGCCCTCTACAGATTATTTCCAATTTTACGCGCGACAGACCACGCGGATGCGCATGAAATGAATATGTGGGCACGTCCACATCGATACATGCCCCGCTTTCCGTTCCCTTTTTGTTTGTTTTATTTTCCCGTTCGTCGGTGTTTTATAAATTCATGATGCGTAATTTTATTCGTATCCGCGGCAATTTCGATCGGGGTTCATACTCACGTTTCTACAATAAATTTTCACCCGACACGTACGATCACACGGCTGTAATACATACTCTACGAAATTCACAAAAGTAGGACACTGTGAGGCATCTAAATCATGAGTAATTTACGGTTGCTTGCAAAAGTGGAAACCGGATAGAAACCTTGTATTCTGCACACCAACTTTACCTAAGTAGACATACATTCTCGCAACTGTAATCTCATCTTGCACTTCAAAACAACATATATATCCCAAAAACTAAGATAAAGATTAACACAATTATTTTAAAAAATGCGGATGGTGTAATCCCAAACCGTGACTTTTTTTTATTACGATGCTCCGACTCATCTGTTGAGTGGTTTCACAGTTTGTGATAATTTTCATCGATGAAATCCATCCAACGATGTGAAGAAAGCTCTGTCGAACTCAAAATGCTTGTAGCCCGAGAGCCGTGCATGCATGTTTATTATTTTGCAGGTATTCCATATTATTCACGTACAGTGTTTTATAGAATGTTTCACGAAATAAATTCGCAAAATAGAAAGGTTCTCTTTGTCGGCTCTAACTTTCGAAATATTTATTTTTATTCGGTAACGGCTGAAGCGAACAATTTTGCATCCTCACAGAGGAAGCTGTGATTTTGCGAATATTTTTGTACGATAGTTTCATGTCAAAATACTTGAAATTATGTAAAATGTTCAGAAAAGGAATCAAAAGTTTAGTTAGAGACAAAAAAAACTCAAGAAGATGTCAATGTCTTGTACCAACACTTATTTGTTGTTATTATTTAGAATCATGGACAAGAAAATTAAAAATGTTGCAAGAACTTAATTCCTGTAAAAACAACGGTTTTCATTTTTTTTTTTCTAAAGGCGGTAGGTAGAATCGGACTGAATGTATAATGAAGAAACAAAATCTCATCTACAATATACCCGGTAGGACGCAAAAAACATGTACGCAATTCCAGTCATCTAAGAAACGCTCGTGTTATTTCCTTTCAGTTTCGCCTTGAACTCCGTTCCCTGCATTTCCAGGCTCTTCTTTCTTCTTACCCTACCCTTTTTTACTTCTATCACGCGAATATGACACACGATGCATGCGCTTTCATGTAGTTTCAGACTAGCGGTTTTCCGGAAGAAGCGACTGCTTGTTTGATCAAACCGGGAAGCACTGGCATAATATTTTTCGTTCAGTTTTGAGGTTTGTCAGCGGAATTTTCGACAATTGCAGTCAACTCCTGATAGTTTGTAGATCCCGTGGAGGTGATTTTGCATAACAAAACGGAAGATATCGTCCGTGACGTCGCATCTAAATATTTGTCCACTTATATTCCTTCCAATTCGTAGCTTGGACAAGTCGAGCGATACATAAGACCTGGATGAGAAAACACAGGCTGCAGTGAATATCCAAGTTTTATATCTTCTACAAACATTTAGTGCCACTCGGTGTGGATGAGCTGAGCTGTTTTCGAGGTTTTCGCTGCATTTTTTGTCCGACGTTTTCTCTACCTCACACCGTCTTTCGCTCTATCTGCAGAGCTCGGGCCAAGCATGGGGGATGCTTTTGATAACAAAGCATGCATTGCCAGAGGGTGATGTTTGGAATACCTCCATCTCATACTCTTCCACTCTTTTTTTTTTATTTTCTTCTGCGTTTTTGTTTTTCTCCTCTACGTTCACGGATTCACCCACCTTCCGCCATTGCTGGCCTCTTTCTTGCGCACTCTATCCTCTGACGACCGTTCACTCTTCACAATAATCTACCCTGAACATAATACGCCTTTTCACTGGAACATAAAGAGGCGCATAAATTGAAGGAGGCATTACACGTTCAGCCCTTTGTAACGCACTGCGTGCCGGTACCCGGGAGCGGTGTAGAAGACGAGGCTTCCGCTGGCTTAGCTGTGAAGAGAAGCGGAACCGAGGACCGAGCTGAGGACGCTTCATTCGTGATATTAGTTTGGTGCAAAGAAGAGATGAAAAAAAAGAGAGAGAATGGGACAGGGCAACGAAACGGGGTTATCGTTGTTGTAGAAAACTAGGCCACTGTGTTACATACAAATGCTTTATTCTTGCTGCTCTGATGTGTGTTCTCTGCTTTAAGCGTTTTTCAGTTCCTCCCTAATTTTATATTCGTCAGCAGTAAAGTTAATAAAACTACATTTAATCGTATAATATACTTCTCTTTAAGGACGTTCAGTAGTTCTTAAACGACGATGAGTACACGATGAATCAACCGTAAGTGCCAATGATGGGTACACTTTATTGGTCAATCATGTGTGGTTCGAACGCCGTCATTTTTTTGATGCACTAAAGCTGACAACCAAAGATATACCGGAATATTCACAATTCGTCAAGCTGTATGGGAATCACTTTAATTTTTATAGTGGCTCTTCCTCAAATAAGTAGATGCGACTTTTAATTTGTAGAGCGTCTTTCAAGAAACAGAATTAGATTTTGATTCTGGCGGAGAAATGGCAATGAAACATTAAAAGCGTAACGTCTTCTTTTATACAAACCCATATCAACATTGATGGATCTCTGGATTAATGATATCTACTGTAACCTGAATGACCTGCTACTACTATTATCTAATACTCAATACTATACAGAACCAATAAGAAAAATGTATCACCGGTATTGTATCCGGTATGTATAAAATGTATCACAATGTATTGACTAGGGTGAATCGTTCCAACCTTCTCAATGCTATATCTCCATCTCCATTTCCGCAAAGTATAAAAACCAACTTTTGTACGAAAGCGGTAAACTAGAGAACGGCACGATCAATTTTCATGCCGTTTTCGCGAGTGGGATCTGCTATATGTCAGGAAGAGATTCTAGACTGCTCGAGCGAGCGAAACAGCGGCTATTAGCTGGTCTAAAAATATTTTCTGAATTCTCTCGTTTAACCCAACAAAGTATCACTGCAAAACTCTAGTTAATCCACGCTCGGCTCCCTTTTCCGCCTACGTTCAATCGTGTGGAAAATAAATTTTTAACGCGTTTAATTTCGGCCGAGCGATTCACTGTAATCCACCCACCCTTCTTCTCCCTTTTCGCAACATGTGTATATATACACCTCTGCAATTCTCTTGCCTCACTCGAATCCCCCAGAGAATGGGGGGATAAAAAAAAATTCATTTCCCATCCAAGCTACAGAGGCCCTAACAGCCACAACCCTGAAGCTTTGGGCTGTGCGGTTTGGTGGCGATTCGATATAAAAGAAAATAGGCCAGTTCTGCCTCGCGTGTGTGGCTAGGTCGTTTGAAGTAATGGCTCCGAGGCTGTTTACCAGCATAGGTCCGTTTTATTTCTTTTTTTTTTCTCGGCCGCCATCGTATACCTCGAATACTTTCAGTGGGACACTCGAAAGAAATTAGGAGTACCGTACTCCACTCTCTACGACACGAATCAGTGATTCCATTGTCGCCAGTATCATCAACGACTTATCTCTCAAGATTCTATCGCGCAATAAATATCCACGCTCGGCATTTCCGGCTCTTTTCACTCTTATCACAGCATTTTCCACCGGCGAAATTCATTTAATCAGCAGAAAATGAATGTACTCGCAAATGGCCGTGATGGCCAGACCTGCGATTATCACTCACCGTGGTTGTCACCTGGTGTCTATTATCGCAGTACTATCTCCGCGATCATCGGTATTCCTGCTGAGAAACCTATGACCTATGGCGTGTGATCTTCATCACAGCCCAAGCTTTTTATCGCTAGCACCCACGTCACCGAGGGTAGTTTCTTCGTTGTAACATTAGAGGATGCCTCACTCGAGAGAGTGAATAAAGCCCAACAAATAAGCAGGCGAAGGCGACCTCCCGCTGAGATACGATAAAGTAATGCTGGTTGCGCCGCACTATTCGCTCTCATAAGACTAAGACGACAACGTTTTACCTTAGTTAAATTAACATAGTCGTTAGGGTTTAACTAGGTCACTATTATAGTAGAGTTAGCAGTATAAGATCCAAGGTAGTCATTCAACTGCGAGCCTGCGAGAGACGCTATAAACATTCTTGTACTCGAGTCTATTTAAGGGTTGTCGAGACAACTTAATCTTAACGTGAAATGTAAAGCATCGTTTGATATACCAATGGTTATATCTACTAATTTATATTGTTCATTTTAATTACGATTTTCGATCCCATTGTTTGTCCTTCAATTCGATATGAAAAATGTAGGCATGTTCAGTTCGAGAAAACATTTGTTTTGCTACTAAGAACATTGAGATATGGCATCAGTTATTGAAGACAAACGTACATTAAATAATATAAAAATTAGATGTCATTGTCATCATCTTGCGTGGATGAATAAGTAACTATAACGTATGAACGTATTATCTCGTTCCAACTGACGGCAATAATTTAAAGTCGAATTTCTAGCGGTAACCTAACTTGTGTGAGCCCAAATTTATTTAACTCAAAGTCCGTGTCGCGAGAAATATGTAATTATTCAAATGATATATTTGTGATGTGATTAAGAGTGACGTGACACTATTAGAGACACCGCAAAAATTACGAAGGGAGTATTTGCTGGATATTTTAACTGGGATGTCAAGGTAAATTCTTATTCTAAAGAGTATGAAAGTTTGGTAAAAATTGCTTCTCAAGGAAGAAAATTTTAAATAACTATATTCTCCCCTTAATACTGCGTATATATATATGTGTCATTTACTCCAGTAATTCTCGCATCGACTGTGTCAATTTATGTATAATGTAACGTTCCGCTGCTTATGGAAATATGCAATTCGAGGAGAATTTACTTTTGCAACTAAAAGCTTTGAGATGTAGCATTAGTTATTGAAGGAAAAAATACATTAAATTATATAAAAATTAGATGCGCTGACTGCATACATTGTCATTGGAATATTTTATTCTCGACCTTTTTGCAAGGATGAATAAGTAACTATAATGTATGATCGCATCAAAAGTCGCGGCAGCGACTCGACGCCAAGTATAAAAAGAAATTAGTTTGAACGATTATTTTGTTCCAACTGATACAGCTATAATTTAAAGTTGAATTTCTGGCACTAACTTAATTTGCGCGAGCCCAAGTTTATTTAATTCAATATCTGTGTCGCGAGAAACGATACATATATAGTTATTCAATTTCTATGTCTATAATATAATTAAGAGTGACGTGACACTATTAGAGACATCGTGAAATTTACGAATTCACGACGTCTCTTTTATAATGTAATCTTTATTATAAAGATTACATTATAAAAATATAATGAAACCTTTATTATAAAGATTATATTATAAAAAATTATCTCTGTGCAATAAAATCCAAAGCGGATTTTACAAAGTTCCTGGGGACAGGATGCCTGGGACAATTTAAAGACTTTCTTATGTCTGAGCTTTTCCATCATACTAAAATGAGGAAAAGAATGTGTCCAGTATTCATTGTCGCTAATATTCAAATCTAGAGAATCGAGATATAATTTAAAATGAAAAGCTTCGAAGTTTCGTGAACTAGAATTTATGCACTTCGAAGCATGATAGAAGCCAGAATTTTTAGGAAAACCATTATTTTTTGTGTAAATCATATGTAACATGGCTATAAGTGCAGCGAACTTAAAATGTACCAGCTTTATTTATTTTCTCTTGTTTCAACCGTATGTACATATAACTTCAAGGGATCTCCGAGTTTATTCAAGGCAGTTCCATAAGATATAACTCATGTACAGGTCGGCAGTACAAATAAACTCGCTTGAGAGGTAAACAAGTGTTATTGAATATCGGTGTTTTCCGAGCACATTCTGGACCGCTGTGGCTCTTGTCCATCCCACCCCATTTTGTCCACTGTACTTCACTGTGCTATATATATACAATTCAATATAGCCCTTCCGCCGTTGCAATAATCCGTTAGACAACTGATTCGCGGTAACTGTCCCAGATGTCTCACTCTGCCATAGAGAAACTATCGAGCGGATGAATACATCCGTTCGGTAGTATATTCAATAGTTTCAAGGCATTTCACGTCAACTCAACCATCCGAAGTTTCCAAGTGCTCGAAATAGCCTATGATTTTGAGCAGCATTGTGACTATTTTTCGACAAGAAATAAAAATTAGTTTTTTTTTTTTAGTGCGTGTTTAATAATATTGGTATTGCAAAAACCTTTTTGATCGACGACTAAGAATTGAGCTACCGCATTCACGTTGAACGAGGACTTTTCGATACATCGTAATTTGGTCTCGGTGCCTTAACTAAATCCAAGCTGGCCAAGTGTGCACTGGGGAAAAATGCTTCTCTTGATTCGTCAAATACGTAGTAGCGGTCAAACACATAAGTGTTAGTGTACTGAATAGGCATTCATATATCACAGATAGCAGTATACACAGGTCGAGTGATAACGAAAATCTATTTCGTCGCTTCGACGAAGGTGTGGAGACCCATGTCGAGCCAAGCGTGTGAACGCTCTAGTAGTCGATTTTGCAATACGGGGGTTGAGAAGCGCGGACGTGAGAGAAAGCGTCGAAACGAGAGGGAGCGAGAAGCAATCGTCCCTGCATCCAGCCGAGAGCTCCAACAGCCGTGCAGCACACCCCCATTCGCTCGATATCTGCGTTTCCATGACCAAGTTTCCCGAATGGCATTTCCACTTGCCACACCATCGCAACCACCAGCGCCCCAACATTCAATGCTACACGTTGCTATATAATACTGCTATACGGCCACTATAGCTTCGTAGATATATATGTTTATATATATATGTACCTATAGTGCCACTGTTCATGCTTTTGGATTCTCTTCACTGCTGGTTTGTGCTGTAGCGTTACTCCTTTCTGATGCTCAATGGAAAACGTGATGGTGCCCCTGGTACGTGTTACAAATGCTTTTATCTCCGCTCTACCCGATGACGAAGAAGTCATCTTGGAAAGAGTGGGTTTGGGGGTGTGTATGATACCTCGTGAATGCACTGGATGGGAACGCGAGAAACAGAGCTGCTTATCGTGTTCGGCTTGCAGCGTTGCGTGACATATTGAAAGAACGACGTATGGTGTATTACGCGAAAACGCACTTTGGGTACGAAATTCAATATTTTCTTGGAGGAGTGACTGTAGTTAGTACCTCCAATTTCTCAGCATGCTGTTACGGAAAATACCATATGAATTGTTTGCATTTAAACAAAGAGAACGAAAATAGAAAGCTGTTATCTTTTCGTTAACCCCTGGTTGATTGCATTTATCCATGTATTAAATAATATATGACATTCTTTTACTTAAAAAGAAGTAAACTGAAAACCATAAAGGCTTATTGCGGTTGCACATGCGAAATCTTAAAACTTGATTTATTTCAATACTTAGTTCATTGTTTCATCGACTTGTTCAGGTTGCACCGATGGACCAAAATGGATTTTGAGTAATTTTTGGAAGTGCTGGTTCCACCCGGAAATGAAACCCCGGAGACAAAAAAATATTTCCAACGATGAACTAGGCTACAAAAAAAATTCACATAGGAAAATATTATATTATTTATGCTGCATCACGACTCTATTTTCATCACTTTTCTCAGTTTTGGCTTGCTTGTTGTATTATCCAAGAGGTTGAATAGGTACGTAAGAGTTTCTAATATCGACAGATTTTACGACTGCAGTCACTGTCTACCTTTTCGCAATTCCCCATAAACGAGAATTTCCCCTTCTCTGCTTCTAGTACTTCTTGCTTCTCTTCATTCCACCCCTATCTGTCGTGTAACTCTCGCTTTCTACACACCGCGTGCGAATGTTCGAGAGAAAAGGCAAGAGAACGGTTGAAAGCAGCCCGTAAAATTGGTCGTCGTCGTCGTCGTCGTCGTCGCCGTGGCGAACCGGTATTTTCCACGGATCATTTGCCTGATGGCATATTCGACACCGCATTCCCCGTTCGGAATATTTGCGATAAACGGTGACCACGAGTCTAACCGAGATTGCTGGGCATTCATGCTGCTGCTGCAACTATACTATCGCTGCCGTGTATTCGTGTTAGAGGCATATAAAAAAAAATCTATGCTGCACGAAAAAAAGTAACCTGGATGTTTCGACAGGTTTGAATCCATTTTAAAACTTGATATTTTTCATGAATCATTTTTAATTAACTTCAGTAACAATACAATTTAAATAAAATACTCGTGTAATACACAAGAGAAGTCAACATACAGAATCGTCTTTCCACACAAGTGGCTTTTCTTTTTTTTTCATAGTTTCTACCTTTCTCCTTTTCGCTATCGTACTTCTCATCGGAATAGACATATTATGGAAAAATTTAATTAGCTTTTTGCCCGGCGAGAATGTAGCACGTATCTTTGAGATAATATAAGAATGGGAGCGTCGAGCGCGTGCTCGTGCGCGAAGCTCGGGTTGAATATCAAAATACCGTTTCTTTTATATTCGACTATGGAACCGTGGAAATAGAAATCCCCCGTCATCATGGAATGTTTCTTTTCAATACTATTTCAAGATGAAGAGGGCAGATGGTATAGCTTCAATCTGTTTTTTCTTCTTCTCATATCGCGATAAATCGAATGTCGACATCGTCAAGCCGTCGATATGCAAGCGATCAATATCTGCCCATCGAAATTCCCTAGACCACAAAATTCGGCACTACGCGCGGCTCATGGGTGCACCGGTTGCTCTGGCAAGCGCCAGCAATTTCTCATTCGTATCGAGGGAAATATAGACCAAGCTTTCGTGCGTTGCATTGTTTCGCAAAAGCGAGCGGATGCCATTTGAAACAATGCGACTTAGTCATGGAAAATGATTAAACAACATACAGGTGCTGCAGCACCGCGCGATGCGCCAATCAGAACGACTCTATGTATGTATGTTTTGTCGATAAAAATGTGCCCCGAGTTTAGCGAACGCATGGTATATTCAATGATATTTTATAGCGCAGACATAACGATGAATCCACCGATTTCAGCGATTAATTGAAGTTTTGGAAAATTCTTCTATCAATTAATTACAATAGAATGTTCCGATGCATCGTTTTCCATTCTTGCACATTTTAAACATCTGCGTGAATATGAATTAATAAAATATTATATACCTCTAAAACATATTTACAAAAATTATTGTATTCTATGATCGATCAGCAAATATAATTGAAGCGGAAAATAGATGCAGAAAATTGTTTTATTAATTGAAAATATACACTGTTATAAATGTTCTGACATATACTTGTGTGTATTTATGTGGACATGTATAGACAGCGAGACAGTGTCTATATAACTATAATGCATAACATCAATAAAAATACCGCACCAGTGGCGTTTTCCAACGCAGTCTTTTAACTATTGTATGTGTAATTGAGTTCATTAATGAGGCTGAGATAAAAGGAAGAAAAACAAACAGAAATGTTTTGTAAAATGGTTAGCAATTCACGTGATTTCCTTTGTAGTGCGGATACGATCAAGGGCAAAGAGGCGATATACAACAGGTAACACCAACTCTCTTATCTTGCTTCACCTGTCGATTCGGATTATTACTCGCTTTTGCAAGCGCGTTCTTCGGAAGCTTAACATCCCCTTGCTCTCACTCCATTCTTGATCTCCCTTTCTCCTTTCGCCCCTCTCTTGCTCTTACTCCATTGTCGTTTCGTCTATCGGGCGGGCGGGCGGCTTTCATCCGGATTGGAAATCGTAAGCATCCTCGCGCGTGACCCAGCGCCGAGAGTTTGCTGCATACTGCACAACGAGAGCCCCAGGAGCACAAGAGAACTACGACGCGCACAGTAGACTCTCGAGGGTCGCATCGTACTCTATATCCCTATTCTACCCGGCGGTACATAGAGTATACGTAGAGACTCACCGTCTACCATCTTCCGCTTCCTCTCTTTCTCTGCACGATCCTTTCGTATTCCTCCTCATCCCGGGGGTTATTCTCCGAGCTTGAATAAAAATACGATGCGGATGAACCAAACGAAAGGGGAAGAGATGTATATATTTCATAGCGCACAACTTTTCAAGTATAATCTTGATAATCGTTAAAAAGAAGAGATAAAATAAAAAGTGTATTACGTAACACCGATTTGTACTTGCGAACCAATCGCCAGAAAAATCGAAGAATGGCAAAGCAAAAGCTTTTACGAAAAATCAGGTGCTTGATCGTATCGAATGATGAGACTGTTTCAGTCGTTTCCCGATTATCTGTTATACATAAGTCCTGAAATTCGAATCCTCCGAAAGACTTTATGTCGGAGTTTTTTCTAAAATCTATCGATCATACCCTTATTGACACAGAAGAGGACTTTGCGGTGACTAAAAATCTGCTGCTTCGGAATAGAGATGGTAGTCTCCCTAACGACAATTTTTTTTAAATATGCAAACTTTCAATAATCATACAAAAAGGAAACGCAGCAATATTGAAATGTATTCTCGTGAAGATCGCATCGCTATATATTAGGTGAGAGAATTCTCAATAAATTTAACGTGTAATTAAATACTCTTCAAGCAATGTTTATGACGATTTATTAACAATAGTAAAAACAAAATAATTACCATCGTACTTATTCCATTCTTACCGTGACTACCTTAATTAGTTAATGTGACTTCAAAAGTAGTCGCATTTACTACCAATTAATAGCTGCCATTTTATAGTTACCAGAACTACCACAATTTCTCTAAGCGCAGAAATTCGTGCTGTACATTATCCCCACCGACAATGCAGTTGTTATTCTCGTGGTTGTCACCATCATCGTTCCGTTTCTGCCATTTGTGGTGAAGCTGCAAAAGTCCTGCTGTCCCGCCAATTCGTAGCAGTCTTGAAATGTTAAGGTGGTCGAGGATGAGGATGTGGCGGTGAGTCGTGCCAACGTGCTGGCCCTCCAATTCCTTGCGGCATGTGGTGGTAACGATGGTCGTCATTAGCAATGCTAATGCATCTTTCGTCTCTGATGAAACGCGAGGTAATGCGCCTTCTATACTGGCCATGGCCTCTCCTCCACTACGCTCTAATACTGTTCCGCTGTTTTCCTCCCTTGCCCTTTACAGCCCTCGCTATTACAGTCTACCGACTCATGTTCTCTGTATACACACATATATATATATATATATATATATACACAGATTTATACTTGGCGTCGAGACGCTACCGTACCACTTGATATTCCTTTGCTATCTCACTGGCCTCCCTTGTCTCGCTCTATATCATCCTTCCAGCTTCCGCACCATGTAATTCTCGGCAATGTGTACTCGGACACACAGGACTTATACGATAATAATAATAATGATAATAATAATAGTAATAATATATACCTGAGTAGCTTAGTACATAGGCGGTACAACAGACGGTAGCGTACATTTTCGACTAGATTGAGGTCGAACTATGCTAGTACTGAAGTTGAGTCACTATTTTTGATATTTAATAAATTCCGTGATATTAAGGAAGGAAACGTTTTTATTGAGCCAGAAAGAAAACTTAAGTGACAGGGCAAACAAACGAGTTGAGAGATAACAAAAAAAATGAAAATCGTAATTCAGTATGAGCAGGCGCTGACAAACAAATAAATATCAGATTATTCTTCATAAGCAGTAAAATTATCGAATACGTATTTAATGACAACGATTATTATTATTATTATCGATATCATCACTATCGACATGAATATTACTATAATTATTACTATGTCCCAGACCTTTAATTCGAGAATCAATGCTCTGGAGACACTCACACAGATATGTACTTATTGTTCTCAAAACTTGTCTCGTTATTATTCTAACTGGATAAATAATTGGAGCGTTAAATTATGGAGATTTATGGAAAATTATTCGATAGGATGGTACTCAACGTTTCATCAACAATAGATACGTCTAAACAATATCGCATAATAGCTTATATACAAATTAGTTATGAAACGTCCTTCATAGAGGTACCATACGTGGTATTAATTTGAATCCTATGCTTTGAAATTTCTTGCATACTAGGGAAATAGAACAGGTAAACGATATGCAATGTATGTATGGAATTTCATAAATCTTGAGAATATTGTTAACATAATTACTAACTTAATAGCAAACGTATTTTGCGGTTTTCATCACCAGCATTGCGTTTCACATTTTCACTTACACAGGGTCATGCTATGTATATGTTTATGCGATACAACGTCCTGATACCACGTTAGATCCAGTACCACGCACAGGATAACTCGCGGTTTGCATGTCGGTAGGTTTTGGAACTATTTTAGCTAACGGCGAAATTTATTGAAGTAAATTGATTTGGTAGCGTAATACGAGTAGTACGTATTTCATTGCAATTAAGTTATTATTCGCAAACTAAAATTATTATTTTATTCAATCAAGTGATATGGTCTTTAATTTTATTCATACAAATAATTATTACCAATTGAAATTATTTGAATTGTTTATTAAACAACAGGTTACACAAGGATAAGGGAGGTGGAGCTTGGTGTCCAAAGAACATGGTCACGAAAGAAGGCAAGGAGTTTCTGGAAGTAAATCTCCGCAGTCCGCGTATCTTGACGTCGACTCAGACCCAGGGTAGATTCGGTAACGGCCACGGAGTCGAGTACACGGAAGAGTACTTCATCGAGTACTGGAGGCTGGGCTTCAACAAGTGGGTGCGGTGGAGAAATCGACGGGGTATGCACGTAAGTTCTCCCTATTATAACTCGTCCATACCACTTAACAAGCTAATCTTTTATTCCGTGACTTCGAATCGAAATCGCAGATATTTTAAATACAGATTTCGCATATTAAAATTGAAATTGTTGAATGTCTCGATATCAAAATGCATCTCCAAATGTTGATATATTATAGACAGTGTTTTTCTTTTTTTTTAAATCAAATTGTTTTCTGGTCGAGAATATTGAGAGGCTATGATTAAATTCGACAATGTTATCAATAATATTATTTTCGTATCGCGCATCGGTACTCATTAATAATAGACGTAAAATAATTATTGCGTGGGAAAAAATTATGCTTTGGTGTATCGAAACGTTACAGCAGAAGCGAGTACTTGCATCAATATGATTATATTGTCCACGCTCGATGACGATGACAAATTAATTGATGATGCACATGTATCGAGGCTATGTTTCTTCGTCGAAACCAACGTACGCGTTTTAAGCTACCTGAAACCGCAGATACAACTGGTCATAGACGATATAATATATAATAAACTCATATAAAGCCAGCAGTGCCACATACAACTCCACGTTATTTACTTTTCATTAAATATCGAATTGAAATGCCCTCTGGCAATCAAAATCATTCTGATTTTACTCGCATTCATTGTCAAAACAACGAAAAAGTCTCATTTGAGCCATATTGCTACATATGAAAATGATGAAATCCAGGTCAACTGTATTCAGTTTCTCATTTCTGTTTCTTTTTCCTGTGAACATAATGGATTTTCATTTCAACCGTTTCAAAAACTGCAACGAAAATCACGACAAATACAGAGCAATCTATGTTTTACTTCGCAAGCACAATACGTTCTTGAATTACAAGCTTAACTTTCAATGCCCTTGCCACACTCAAGTATTCTGCCTAAACCGCTATTGAAAACAAAACGACGAGGATCCAAAAGCACTAAAATATTAAGTTGTGATAAATAAAGCTCGGCACTTGTTAGTGAAATAATCTCATAGTTAGAAATTCGTTTTACACGTTGTTCTCTCTCTCTCTCTCTCTCTCTCTCTACCCGTTCAACGTAGAAGAAGGTAAAAGAAGCAGTCAGCGAGTGCAGACTCACCGTAGTGATGTGGTGTGCGGGTATGAGGCCAGCAGGATGCCTGGAGGACACACGGCAGACAATCTCACCACTCTGTTTTTCTCATCCCAGTTAGTCCCTCGCATCCACACCATCTACCCCCTTCCCCCGTACCTTCTGTCGAAGAGCCCCATTGTCACGCAGATTTGCACAGAGCGCGGGGACACTGAATCTCCAGTACATACACAGAGAGTGCAAGAGCAGAAAGAGGGAAAAAAGCTTTGGGAGGATAGGCTAAGGGTGCTGAGGGGCGTAAAGAGTATCAGGGGTGGGTTAGGTACGCGTCGGTGGTCGTACGACCGTTTACCCCAGCCTCAATCTAGCCTAGCATGTGATCTTCCAGCTCCTATATTCGCACACGGCACTCTACCAGCAGCAATAGCACAGGCGCCTCCAAACTGAATCCTTCCTCCCGTTTTACTATGCCGCTTTTTTTCTGTTGTTTTTGCTCTATGCTAGAAAAACTTCGCTTTGAATACGGTACGCCATCTGCGAGGCGTTATCGCGTACCGTACGTGACTCGAGCTCTACACCAGCATTTTACTCGACTACTGCAGATTCACTGTTGCGTCATGAGCTTGTACGATAGACAGAGAAGCCATGGATGAAAAGGAACACGAGGCTGAAATAGACGGCGGAAAAGAAAAGAATTTAGCATGAAGTGACAGTTACGCCAAAAATGAATCTGTCATTTTTTTTTCTTGGTAAATAGAAAACTTTAGATTAATTCGCATTTTGTATTGCATGAATTCAGTTTTTGATAAAATTTTAACCATAAACAGACGTGCTAATGAAGTACGCGTGAGGGACGTCTATGAACCTCCAACTTAGCGAAATGAAAATAATAAGACCTTACCCGGAGCATTCACTATTGACATCAACGTGTGTCCTATAGCACAAATATATATCTTCATTATCCATAACGATCGAATGTCTAAGTCGATATTAAACAAAATTCGTTTTCCCATTACATGATCTAATTTGGTGGAGTCTGTTATTCCAATAAGCTCCAAGGAAACAATAATATCCTCGTTGTATTCTGTAGACTCTATACCCTCACCGAACACAAAGTTCGAATAGTACGCTAACAGTTTTTTCTGACCCGTATTTAAATCTAATTGAATGATATTTTCTAGCCGGTAGGAATTCACGAAACTATATCATAATTTCAACGAAGCTTTGAATTTGGACTCTGATGAAGTTCGATAAAAGGAGTATACATTGCTGCCGATTATTATAGACAGCTGTCCTAACAGTATATATCCAGCATGGCGAGGGATATGTATACGACTGTTTCCATCGTATTAATCATATCGAACAGCAATTAGAATGGTTGTATAATGATGATACGTTACTGATGAAGATGATGAGGCCAATTCTAAGCTAACCTAGAGGTTACTGCTCCGCTGCCCCTGTTCGTATGGCATCAATTATTCCAACAGCAATTAGAATTCGTATATAATGACGATACATTACCGATGATGATAACGATGCCAATTCTAAACGAACCTAAGGGTTGCCACCACAGTGTTCCAAATCCGCATTCGCAGTTGTGAGGTTTCTGTCAAATTGTACTACTGCAACTTTATCGCAGCTAATCCAATTATACTTGCGATCTTCCATGGTTACAGTAAGGTATGTACTTCTGCTTCTAGCTGCAGATATCCGATAGCTCGTCTGTGTCGTCTTTACCATACGATCTCTAGTTGCATGTATCTCCTTAATATACGGAGTATAGTATCATTAAGTAAACTATGCCCTCACGGTAAACTGAAGTACGTGCTGTATCTTCTACCATCCTCCATTCCTTGCTGTCACTTCTAATACCGTAGCACGGCATGTATAGTATTATTCCGGTTTGGTTTGTCCCCCCGAGTCAGGTCTAGCTCGACTCAAGTTGAAAAGCTGTGCTTGTGGTTTAACACGGAGAATATCTCTGGCTGTTTTGCTTAAAGAGAAGAGGAGAAGAGATGCACGAAGGGAAACGATCGTAGCATTCGTGGCTGTTGCTTGCTATGTTGTAATACCCCACGGAGGCGTTACCCACGATATAGTAACGACTGGATTACGAAGACGAGGGAGACGAGTCGACGAGTTGTCGAGTGGCTGTTGCTGGTTCTAGGTATGGCTGTTGTGTTACTGATGCTATGCTGTGGCGCAGTCACTGTTGTATATTTCGTCTACAAAGTGTCGTGCTGTGTCCGCGTTAATGAAACACGTCCAACGTTGGCAATTGTCCCACCACAGACGGACGAGAAGACCCTCCAGTCGGATCTCAGGGCACCAGCTCGTTCGTAAGGGCAATGCAACCCCTTCACCGTCTATACGAATTCCGTTCTGTATCCATCAAGGCGCATAGATAACACTCCGTGCAGTTCGTACTCCGCTGTATGCATAGTTGTACTTTCCTCGTGTGAATTCCAATGAGGCAACCTGTCGAGGCTGTCCGTTATGTGTGCATACTGCAATGCTGCACGATAAGGTTTGATAGCCCATACGCTGTGTGAGCAAATGTCGAGGAGGTGAATAACTATACCACAATGCTTGTTACAATATGAAATTAAGCGAAACACTTGGATAGTTCGGGAAGTGCAGCCTGTATATGTTCGCTGACTATACAAATTCCCATATCAGGAATTTGAAATTGTGGTATATATATATGGATGCACTCGATCTAATCACCGTCTTATTGCATACTCCCATAATGGTAATTGCCATAATTGTGACCGAATGCACAGGTACTTCCAACCCAAATGACCAATCACCTTATAGAACAATACTGTGAAATTCAAAATTCCCAAAAATTTTGGACATTGCAATAAAAACATACAATAATTAATTATCTATGGACAGGTATGAGGGTCCTAGTTAAAATAATCATAAAATCTGTCGAAGACTGTTAATAGTCAACTGGTAGTATTCGAAGTGGCGCCATCTCTTAATAAGTGCGACATATTTCGATAATTTTTACTATATTTACTGGATTTCTATATTTAAGATAAACATTGTTGTTAAGTCTTGCACTCCGTAACATTCTTATTATTGTATACTGATCGCCGTTATTGCGTGGCCTGAGTCAGTCCTTAAAGGATTCAAATGCACCTGCCGTCTGCGCATCGGAATCAAATACAGGCCTCATACTCAATACATAGTACATGCATCAATTTCAACGCTTAACTACAACTGGGATCGTGAGGCGGACGGTGAGGCAGAATACGGCTCAGAGGGATCATGCATGTACTGGTTAGCGTAAGGAGTACATGCAGAACTGACAGATGTCACTCCAGGGAAACAGGGTATACGGTTTGCCAAGCATCTGCCACTATGTTATAACAATCCCAAAGGTGCGACAGCGATAAATCTCAAGAGAAAAAGATTGCAATGACAAGTGGAATGCGCCTCAAGTCGCATTCATCCATGTGTTTGAGACGAAGACGACAAAACAACTCATGACATAAGCGAAATAACTTCACGTGAGATTCTTGTTTGACATTCCAATTTTGGAATCACGTTCTCAAATTAGCAACTATACAAATAGTTGCGAACTTGAGGTTTTGTCATTTTATAACTTAAAATGTCGTTAAACATAATCATAATATTCAACCAAGAAATTAAATATTTGTCAATCAAAGCACTGACGATTTAAGTCTTACAGAAAGTAATATCTTTGAAAGTAATGTTAGCTCTTTATTCGAATACAAAAGAAAAAAAATAATTTAAACCGAAGATCGAACAGTTTCTGATTCCTCTGGAAAATTTCCCTCGAGAATGGGCACCTTATAACCTGCTGATAATCGTTTCTCGTGGTTCTTTTATCGTCTGATAACTCTCCGATAGATCCTGAACAGCGAGAGAATTGCCAGATACGTCGAGTAGAGGGGAAGAGCTTCGCGCAGCTAGAGGGTGATCGGGACGAGGCGAACGTATCGAATTTTAATCAATCACCTATAGGGACAGCCAATTTCAAAGCCAATTAACATATTCATTCCGGCGGGACGTGGGTGGGGACGGGATGAGAGGACGCGCCTTTTCCACTTCCAGCTGAATTCGAAATCGCCCACGAGAGAAAGATATCACCTATATAGGTCACTACTACCAGACAAACATCACGAGAGAATTGATGTGTACCAGTAACAATGGCACTGGGCACGTTGTCTCTATATGGAGCACTGTAACATACGTTTATAACCGCGCAGGGCCCTTCAGATAATTGCAGTGATTATCGAAAGCACACGTGCACTAGAACGAGAACACCGCTCGTGAAGAGTATATACCCTTGTTCACGAAATCTCTGACCCATATACACATGTACAACGATACAATGTTCACGAATACATATATATATATATATATATATATATGAAGTCTTAAATTTCAACGCTGAACTGCACCAAGAGCTTAACTCTAATGCCTGAAATGGAACTCTTCAATACATTGAAAAAGAAAGAAGTTAAATGTACACTTTTTTTTTTTATTAACTCTGCAATGTGACTTGTGGAGCGAAAAAAAAAGTGACACCGCCGGTGAAGAACACTCGGTTTGCTGCACAGTATACATTTTGCGCTCAGTTTGCCAATCTAATGAAGCTGCACTACGAGTTCATCCACTTACTTTGAACCCCGTTTTCTCAGTTTTCTCGTTCGCTGTTAACCTATAACAGCACGGAGTACGTAACACTGTTTTCCAGCTTATTTCCTGGCTTCGTCTCTCGGTTTTTCATCAGCTTTGCGAGGTGCCAAGAGTGCTATAAAAATCAATGCTGTCGACGTGTGAGAGAAATTTGGACTTGTTGAAAAGCATGTCGTTTTTTAGTTTCTTCAAAAGAAAATCTCTGAGCGTATATCGAGTTAGGAAAACGTAATTTTTTTGGTATGATTCTTCAGCTACATAATCTGTGAATTCCTTAATCAATCAACGCTATCTGGGGTAATCAGTTATATACCGAAGCTTTCATGATTTGGATCTAGTAGAAAAATAAACAGTTGAGCTGCAGATATATTGTACTCGCAGTATATCAATGTATCTTTACATCAGTTATTCTGTACATCAAAATACTATTGTCAAAGCGACATTGGAGTTCACATCAAGGGCTCTTACGTCTGCATTTCGGTAAGCCAGAGCTTCCACTCGTCCTCTCGCACTCTACGGGAAAGTCCACGAGTATCGAAGGATTACGGATTATGGACGACGAACCCGGACATGCTATTAGCGGATTACATCGAGACTCGGAAGCTATTTTCCACGCTAGCGTTCATTTTTTTTTTTTTAATTTTCCGTCGCCATTTTAGTCGAATCTAGGCCTTATTTATGATCATTGGTCGCAAGGATTTCCGCTCATGCAATAGGAGTATTCATCGATAAGGTAAAGAAAATTAAATACACTTCACAATTCATATAATTCATTTAGGTCATTTAGGTACTTCAGTACATTTAGGTTATTTAGTTTCTCATCCAGGTGAATTTGAAATTCACGACCTGAATGGGTAACTATATAATTCCCTCTTGACGTGTCGATAAGATGTAGTACTGCTGTTCTAGTCTACGTCAATAAAGTACACGTAGAGTATAACCAAAAAACTTTGTCAAACCCTTTTTCTATGAGACTTTGTCCCATCCCTGCGGCACACGAGAAGAGAAGTGTATAGGAAAAAACAGCCGGAATACACGAGCGTCAATTTAAACTTTGCCAGTCTCGAAGGAACTTTAACAATCGTTGAGAACTTGCAAGAAACGGAAAGAACGCCACTGGTTCTTGATATAAATAGAGCGACACACACTTCACCTGGCTCTGATTGTTTCGAGTGTAACCTCGATTTATTTTGCCTCCACGACGCTGTAGAAGAACAAATAGAACATGTGCAGTAGGAGGTGTACTTCCATCAGTTCGATGAACTAATCCTTTAACAGGGCTTCTGGAAGTTGCTTAGCCAGGACCAATGTTATTGCGCGTCGCGGGTCGTAAATGAGTTTGTATGAGTTGAGGATTTCAGATTGGCGGCAGATAGACTTCCAAAAAAAAAATAGAACGTTTATGTCCTTTTCATAATAGAGTGTCGAATTCTTCAATCGTGAAGGTTACGTCCTTTTCTTCGCTAGCAGTAAATATATACCTATGACAAAGATAAAAAGCATCGACAGAAAATGCATTTTGCATAATTTTTTGTCCTTTTCAAACTTTCTACCTCTTAGCGATTGTGCCCTTTTTGTCACTTCCCATTTCACTGTAATCTGGACAACTGTATATGTCGAGACGTAAACGATACCGCGCAGTCTCAGAATTAGAACAGTGATTTGCGTTAACCGCAAAGTGCAATAGCAATTTCGGTGGCAAACAGATTAGGGTTCTAGCAGAGTGAACCCAAGCGACAGGATGATGCTGCAGAACTACTTTCCTCTGTTTTCCTCGAGGGGGGCGCAAAGTAATTGCGGAAAGATCCCGATCCTCACCGGAAATAGAATGTGGACGCAAGCGAGGATGTTTAGCTTTCTCGGTGTTTTCCCTTTTCCACTCCTGTCTCTTCCTCTCTGCCGTTCTCTGTCTTCTTCTCTTCTAATGCTTCGGAGTTGCCAGCGACAACCATAGTAGGATTCTCTGGTACCAGAATCCCAGTTTACCTCGTGAAGAGACAATTGCGCTCGACCCAGTAACCCAGGAAGTTTCCAACAATAGTGTCCCTTCATCTCATAGATCGGATTCGAAAGAAAGGTTCGGTTAAGACTCGGGAGCAAGAAAAATTGTATATCAAATTTAATTCACTTCATTCTCCCGACAAAGCAAACAGCGGATCGTTCGCAAGCGATTCGAAACATCTAATTATAAAAATTTCAAGTATCTCCTGTATGCCGCTCGAGGTATTGTGAATATATTTCCGATCCCCTTTCCATTCTGTTTACTTAACAACGTATTTAATCATGGGGAAATCTGAACAGGTATCCTACAAAAATACATATCATTATCGTCATAATAATCTAGTGATTATAGTTCCTCTGATCAACTCCTCGACCGTAATCACGTTTTAGAAACTGCATGTTGTAAAATATGAATTGAAGGTCGAATACTTCGATTGATACCTACCCCCTTCAGAAAGTTGGTCGAGAATTTAGTCTATTACGACGCTGAGACGCGACCAGGCCAATGCTACTACTGACCGTAGCATTCTGATGCTTACCTTTACGTACGGCATAAAACCAGTTATACGCAACTTGTTTCTTTGCACATTTAATAAATTCTAAATTGATGATATTGAAGAATAAAGTTCTCAGCTGCTCGATTGACATTGTGTTTGGGTGAAATAAGACTGAAGGCGATTCATTTCTCGGACTATGTGGATATTGTCGAAGCAAAATGCCGTTGATCCTGCTGAAGTGCTATTAAACAGCCCTTACCCAATCGCTATGGATAGATCTGTACGTCTACACGCCCTCGATCAGTTGCCATCGGCACTATGGGATACGCATCAATTTTATGTGTACCGCTCGGTACAGAACTATAACCGAACAGCATATCGCCTACAAGCTCCAACCTTGTTTATAGCTGTATTAATTATTCGTATCGCGTAACGTAGGGGCGGTGAACCAAGGACACTATAGCGTTCCTCCAGGTTCCCTTGTATTCAAGCCTCGTGTCCACGCGGCAGTGGTATAGGTGCGCTTGCGAAACATCCTATATGCAATGCCGCACACCCAACTCCACCGCACGGCACTTCGTAGCAGCCACCGAGCGTTCAGTTGCAATGCGTCTGCGGTCGTTTTGGCGTTCCTTCGCCGATATCCTCCAGTCGATATAACCACCAAGGCGGTTGTGTGACGGGGGCTTTAAGAGGCACCTACCACTAGATACGACGGGCGTGAACGCAAATTACCTTTCGTAATGGTATTTAGAGGTGATGTACGCGTAGAGCGAGGACGTAGTATCCAAGAAGGTGGTTATATCTTCCTGACGAAGTATGTGCCTGGGGTTCCTTAGAACCAAGATCATTAAGGGAGAACCGGGGTCCTTGGAGGAAAAGACTCTCGGTATGGAATACGTTATAGTTTCTTAGTATTTCGGTCACGATACGAATTATTGATTATATTAACTATGTATCATGAAACGAACGATCGAGGACATACGCGAATTGTTAGATAGAGAACGTGAATAGTTTATGAGAGCGTTTTGTATAAAGGTGGATTTAAGCATTTTCTCAACTCATGTATAAATAATCATTCATTTTCATTGAATTATATCTCTTTTCACAAAAGTTCTCACGAGAAGTTGTCGACCAATTAGAAAATTTCGGAAAATTGATTAAATTTGTCCAGTTAATTAGTGATATGATTCCATGACCGATCACCTTTTACAAACATTAATTAGTGAAGGTAGAGTAAATTGCACAGATTTTAGCCACTGTCCTGTAATTGTCAATCTATGGTCCAAATTATATTCAATTCAACAAGACACAAGTGTATGCCAATACTTGCATTGCTGAAATAATTGTATCATATATTGCATACACGTTAATTTGGTTTCCCACATTATTGGAAAGAAAGATGCAAAATTTAGTTATAATTCAATTCCTACTTCATCCTTCATATCTGTATCAATTACAATAAATATTTCTATACGATTTTTATGGGACGTGCACAGATGAAGTCTAACAAATTTACGTTTTATGAAAAGTAAAAGTTTAGGCTTACCAATGTAATAGTTTCCCCGTACTTTTCTTTTGAATAGTGTATTGTAAGATGTCTACCTAAATTAATAAAAGATTTTTTTTTAGTAATAATGGAGCCTTAATATCGGGAAATAAAAATTGCTGGTTATAGGAGAAAATATAAATGGCACAGTTGGTCTGGATGGATATATCCTTGTTGGATGAGTATTACGCAAAAAAATACTTTGCAGTGAATATTTCTTTGAAAACCGAATATGATTTCGTTTGACAAGTTTGTTCATCGATCTGTCAATGTATATATGTCCTGGGGCCAAAGCTCGTTGATGAAAAATATCGTATCGCTGTCGAGTATCGATACACAACAATCAAGTCGCGAAAATAAAAATAAAACTCGGTTGTTGACAGCATGGTCACACATATCCTCGCGGTTGTAGGTCCACAATTCTCTCCAGGCGAGTTTACAATTTGGGTTCGTTAACGTCGTCAAACAAAGCCAAAAAGCGGGTGAGCTACCAGAAATAAAAAAAAGTGTTACGTGCACCAGAAAAAAAAATAATTTCGACTGCAATGCATAACTCTGCAGATAGACATGCATCTGCCATAAAAAATACATAGTGAATTTTGTTTTGCATTAAAATACCCGGTAAGTGGTCTGGTTTGATCTTTATCTTGATATACAAAGTTTCAATGATAATATTGTTGTCTATAAATGTATCAAATTCGTTGAAAAAACTTATGTCATAAATGGTGGAATTCGCCCCCCTTCGACTCTCGGTCGAGGGACCCCGACCCAGGACGTCGCCGGCGGCTACGCCGGTCGTTTTCAAAACTTTTTCTCGAAGTTTTGATTTCGACATTCGCGACAGTCGCGAAGCGCCCGATCTCTGATAAACTAATAAATTCAATGCAAACTCAAATGCATAACACTTCTCCATTTCAGTCGGGTGTCATAGTATCGGATATCTAATATTTCCTATTTTACTTTTCTCGTGCCAATGTTTCGATGATAAATCATTACAGAGCTGTCAAAGACCTGTCTATACAAATATACTGCAGAACGACATTTATCTAGAAGTCTATACTGTTAGAAAGTCTACTTATAACTGTGTCGACACCTTTAACCAAACTCAATTGTCAGTTTCGGACGAAGCGAATATATACATACATACATATTGCATTGACCTCAGTAGATTGCACACAGTGGTAGACGGTTGAAACGAAGACGAGAAGGTGTAGACAGCATATCTACGGGACGTACTCTCTGCAGCTATGCTTTGCCGGAGGTGTGTATGTCGCTAGTGTACGAACGTTGTGTATAGGATAACTGCTTCTCGCAGATTTAACGCTCGAATTTACATTTAGAGAAGCTCCCGAGTGAGAGAGTCGCGCGCCTACACGGACACCTCTCCACACTGCTGCTGTATACTAATCGGATCGAGAGACGCGAACCCCGAGAAAATAGGGGTTGTTGTTGTTACTGTTGCTCAAGCATGTCGCGTGAGATTCGTTCCCTGGGACGTGCTATAAACACGGTCCATTGACCACACATATACTCCTTTCTTCCACCAGTGTATTTCTTCGTCTCCCTCAAGAGTACATAAAATTGCGAATGCCGGAGTGTAGAGACAGCATACTTTCTGCATAGCTTCTAGCGAATGCGAGAAGAAAAAAAACCCTCACGGACATGTCTGCGAAAAAAGAAAAATCGAGAAAAGCAACAAAAATGTGTTCGGAATCTGTAAAACTTTTTAGAAAAAGTTTTTTCTTTAATCTGGTTATTTTAGTCTATACGCGTTCATTCGATTTTTCTTCACAATAAAAATGATTCAAGGTGTAATCCGAAAAAAGATTTTCATGTCAGGATAATCAGAAATACCTAAAACGTCGAGAAAAGAGGTTTAGCAAAAGACGTCTCTCTATGTGGGTGTGTGTATGATGCAATGTAAAAGATTCATCCATATCTTGCAGTCTTTTCTATAAGGAAGCCAAAATACTTCCTCGTAACGTTGGCTTTATGAAAAATGGAAAATAATGAGGAATAAATGTGCAAGAATCTACTTAGAATCCTTGTTTGATCTATTGTCACAAGTCAGCAGTACTAATTGAAATTCCGATTGTTCTTTGTTGTAGCTTCTCGTTGGAAATAACAATCCCTACACCGAGAAGGAACAGATCTTCGATCCGCCAATTATCGCAACCAAAATACGCTTCATCCCATACACCTCTCACATAAGAATCGTCTGCATGAGGGTGGAGCTCTACGGATGTCCATGGAATGGTAAGTATCGTCTGAAGTATCCATAAACAAAATATATATCCCCTATTGAAACTTCGTTTCGGCCGGTGCGTGCATAGAACATTCAGTAGGACCTACAGTAAACGGCGGAACCTTTTACAATCGTCACATAACCAGCTGCGCGAACGACTACTGAATTTCCACTGTCCGAGTGAATAAAACCTATGCAGATAAAATGCAGAAGCAGGCTGCTAGTATATGGCTCGGTAGTTTGAAAACACTCGAGAGAACGCTGGGAGAAGGGTTTCGCAGAGGAAAGTTTCAGTACATGGGATGCTTTATACGTTACACAGAACATAAATGGACTCATGGTCCAATAGGCGCAGTTGAGTGACCCTAGCCATATTGGGTCTCTCTTTCCTGGTAGTCTCCGAATATGACCGACCCCGAATGCGCATTTAAGTGGTGAGAAGGTGCATTTTAACGTGTATTCAAACGCGCAAGGGGCGCAGGTTAACGCAATATAGTACTAGCTACTTGAACACTCCCTATATCGTACCATGCATTTTATACTCGGTACTTACATCGCCTTTATTTTCTTGACGAGTGCGTCTGCTCCTGGACTATATGTTCGGTACCGCGGTACACTGTACGCCAATCTGAAATTAACTTAGATTTATGATCGCGTCGGGAATGGACGAGACGATGGCAGGGTTGGTGGTTGGGAGGCAATGGCACAGCTGTGCCTGCATTAATCCAGACCAAAATAATCCGACGGATAGGTATGCAATGACAATGAAAAAGGTGATGGAGACAGGGAAGCAGAAACATCGGGTGTAAGACCAGTGTATAGCTAGCTGGAAGACCATCTGCGCTTTTGGCTAGTGAGGGCGGGTTTCGTTATGCCATTCAAAAATACAGTAACGTTAAGCGGTGAAAGAGCCCAAGTTAAAATGTGGAACCTCCAAATACCCTCCATTGACTTTAAATTGGTAAAATATGCCACACTCAGAGGTTTACCGAAAGGTCTAGAAACCTCGCTTCACTCCGCAGAACCCAATCAAAGGTTTAAACATCAGACTTTTGTTGAGTAAATTTTCGTTGTTCGGCTAGTTTGAGCGTCATACGTTATCAATGAATTCACGTCCTGTCTTATGTATTTTTGTATCGCTTCAGTTGTTTGCCTGCTGTATATTTTATATTGAACATTCTTCACACCACGGCCATTTATGATATATGTTTACATGAGATTTTGCAACTCGGTTGAAATAATAATGGGTACTAAGTTTGGACTAGTTGAGCTTTCGTTTCGAACTTCCAAATGGGAAGCTGGAGCAGATGAGCAGACGATTTCTCAGTTTCCACTTTGCATTATCAATACTGCCTACCTGGGCCTACATATGTATATTACGTATAATGTAATCAACATATACCCATTTCATTTTTTTTTGTGTTCACATTACAATTTAAAATACAATTTTTAAATTAAATAATTTAAATATAATTTTTCTTAAAAATATGATTACGGGATACCAACGGTCATCTTTCGTTCACGACCAATGTTTTTCGCGCCACCTACCGATCTGCTGGTTTAGAGGCGAGCACTCTAACCATTAGATCATCGTACTAGTACGTCCAAGAGTTTTAATCGAAAGAAAACATTTAGAAGGACATATCCCAACTGTATTAAGTACAGCGAATTATTTGTTACACTTAATTGTTCCATATTGTTTTTTTTTCTAGAATTATTTCTTACTTGTTTTTTTTCTGACGTTCGACTTGTGAATAAACGGGATGTTTTATTATTTCCCTATGTACGTAGAGTTTGAATGGAAAAATGAGTAATCAGATGAGAAATCGAGGTAGATGAAGGAAATGAGGCGGAGGAGTGGAGAGAAAGCACTATGGCTGGCTCGATGTCCAGATGCACTGAAAGCACCTCCATGTGATCGATCACCCAATTGGAATGGCTCCATTCGCTGTATCAACCTTCGCTTCTTCTTCCCGCTTTCTCTAGTATTTTTTATATTAGTTTTCTAAGTCGACATGTTTTTTTCGTTCTTCACATGAGATGAGGTAATAATTTTTCTGGTAGAAGAACAACTCGTATATTTTCGGAAAGAATACCAATTCCATACATCTTCAGTGATAACTCGTATGATGCAAACCGATGATTTTTCCATAGTTCATCGTGCTTATTATTTTTCCAAGGCGAGCTTTTAAATGTCAAGAATACACAGTGAAAAAGGCTCATGAGAACAAAAGCAATTGTTGCATCTTACCTTATGGGAGGACCACGCATTCTACAGCATAATACTTTCAAAGAGCTTCCCTCGTTAGAAGCGCAGCTCTTCTCGGCTTAAAAGCAATAATAATTCATTCTTATTCTGAGCATCAGGGCGAAGGGAAAGAAGAGAAGGAGATAGGAGAACCACGTTATTATCGTTATCAAAGAAAACCTCTGGGAAACCTGAGTGAGAAACCTCATGACGTAAAACACTATGATTGATGATCATAAGTCTCTCCCTGTAGTCAATGAATTATTACTTGCATGAATTAATCATGAAAATCTTGAAAATTCTACATTCTTCGAATTTTTTGTGTTAAATATGGAACTTTGCTCAACTATTTTAAAGTAAAATCTTTTGTGTATGTGAGCATCGGTCTGATGTTCACGTACACAAATCCGTATTTTATATTAACGTAGATAACTCATTTTCAATTCTGGTATCAGCATTGTGGTATATCGACAGTGATCTTCGATTATCCTGATATCTTAATATAGTTGTTTACAGATAATTGAGTTCATAAGCCGTGATAGGTTGACGGCATTTTACATTGCACCTAGAATATTTTTTAGTCTGGAGAATCGCTATAATGTGAGAATTAGATAGTATGTTTGAACAGGGCTTTAATCAGTATCAGGTTTGAATGGTGTTCCTAGTCGAATCAAAATTAACCCATTACTGTCTATTGATTTCAGAGGGACTTGTTTCGTACTCGATGCCTCAGGGAATACAGCGAGGATCTGAGGTTGACCTCACTGACAGAACTTACGACGGACGTGAAGACGGTGGTTATCTGTCGGGTGGTGTCGGCCAATTAGTCGACGGTCAAAAGGGTCCAGACAATTTTAGAATTGATGCCAACGGTAATGGAAAAGGTAAGGGAGAATTAGACATTTGTGAAGAATCATCTTTTATAATATATCTGCAATCCTCGCAGTCAATAAAATATAATTATGCAATTTAATATTGAAGTCAAATTTCGCCTACCACCAATCTTTCCGGTATCCAAATAAATCATTGATCACCGAAAAAACAAAATAATGAGGTCTCGTATTGTAAGATTGGAACGAGTATGGTTGAATTGAAACATATTTGTGTTACACAATCCCGGGAATAACTTTAAAAATCATAATTCTCATGCAGGTATACCTTTCAAAATTGTTCACGTACTGAAAAGCATTGCTACGTCATGATTCGATGTTATTGTGGGAAAAAAATGCAATTACAGTAATGGAGATGATTGTGCAATGGAGTATAAAAATTTTCTTTTTTTTCGAACCTCAATGTACTCTCACAAATAATACAGATTGAAAACGCATTGACGGGATCTCGATGTCACTGTTCTCCACTCCGTGTTAATACCGACGATTTATCGCATACCACATGCTGTGGTAGTGAATGATATAAACCTGAAGATCCATGGGCGTGCATAGCTTCAATAACGAATATTCGAGGTAATAAATAAAATAAATCGAGCTTAATATTTGAAATAAAATCGTCGGTTATACTAGGAAAAAATATTCACTCGGAATATTGAGCTCAAAAATTTGTCATACATACTCTTTTCTCGGAATTTGTTTCCATTGAGATAAAATATCAGGTCGATAAAAATAAAGCTATGCTTTTTAACACCCGACAGCCCTCCCAGCCTGTGGCAAAACAAATATCAAGTGTGCTGATTCAACGCACATAACAACACGACTGTTTTTAAAGTGACAATAAAAAGATTGATGTTCTCAACTGGTTAATAGTACACGATGCAACACAGCATCTATTGGATCAGAATAGTTGAATAATACAAGAAGTACACGATTCGGAATTTGTACGACGACGAGAGACTCGACTTCCATTTCGACTAGAAAGTGTTTCTAGCCGAAACGTGCGCCACAAGCTCAATACGACACGACGAGGTCTGGTGTACCTCGTTCGTGATGGAAATCTTGCAGCTGGAAAATGAAATTTCTGTCGATTTGTTGCATATAGCGTTTCATAGGCTAGGGAAAAGTCTACCGTACCAGTGGGTGGATATGGTTCCCATCGCGAGCGTTCTGCACGCATAAGAAATTCGTAGCGGAGGCCCAAAACTCCTCGCGGAAGCAAACAGGCTGGCGAAGGCCTGTTGGCGCGAACGACGGACGGCGATGCGCGCTACAACCCCCCCCCCCCCCCCCTCCCCTCCCCCTCCTCCGTTCTCTCCACAGCTATACACTCGAATCTGTTTCAATTTACATTTATATTGGACCGCAAGGCTGCTTCGCCTAGCTATGTGCCGCTCTGCTACCGTCCTCGAGGATACCCGGCCGGTACTCGAAGCCCGTTTACCTACTCACAACGTTCTCCTCGTAGACACTCGTGAAAGAAACGACGCGCTCTGTGGTTCTGCAAGTACTGCGGAATATACAATATTTGCGTCTTCTCATTTGGTCTCCTAAATTTTAAGGCAAACCGTGTTTTGAATTATTTGTAATAATTCCAGATAGAAGTGTTGCATCTGTTCGCTCATGTGCAATATAGCTTGAAAATGTTAAAAAAAAACACGTTAACTTATATCCGATTGAAGCAAGAATTAAGAATAGTAAGCGGTGTAAAGGTTTGCCCAAAACGAGTCTAAAGTCAAATAATTTCAATAAAACAATATATCCAAGATATATACTTCATACTTCATATACTTTTTTTTTCCGTGAGGAGTGTAAGTATGCCTTTACTATGGAAATCTGGTGATACTAAACAAACCATGAAAATAGCCAGGAATGGGAGATTGACAAAAAATGAAAATAAAACCCACACCATTCATGTTCATTTAAGTTCAACAATATTTTGATATTCGATCGATTCACAAATGCAAAAAAAAACGATAACATACCAGTATGTCGTAAAATAGCTGAATAACACGGCACCCCATGTCACAAGGTACCCTAATCGCCACTATACGATGAGTTTTCCTAAGGCGCGTGCAGATCTTCGGAAAGCTCACGAAGATATTCAACCCGTTTTCACCCACTATCTTTCGTAAATCCATGCGAAGATCTTGAAAATGGGAAACCTCACGAGCTCGTTCGTGAAGTGGGAAATGGCTGAGAGCTTAGGCGCCTCTCTCACTTGGTTTCTGCACGTTCCCCATCTCCGTGATGCTGCACCGTCGTTGTGAAAGAGCTTCGGGAGTTTCTCGCTCCCTAAGTCAGAGTGCCTCACCAAACCCGTGCTCGCGCCGTAACTTACCAGCCACACGAAAGTGCGAAGCGAGTTGAAAATCCGACGAAATTACGCGAACTGCCGCAGTCGGACGGTTAGGGTGGACCGCTGTCGTTAACTTCCCTTTGTGTTGGTTATTGCGTGATTCCGGGAGCGGTGATGCCACTGCGACCGTCGATAGGCGCTCGTAAAATCGCGAGGCTCTTCGCGAATTCCAGAGGGTCGACGGCTGAAGCGCCCAAATGACAAACGGGGCAACAGCGGAGAGATATTCCCGCGCCTCGTATTGCAGAAATAGCAGAAGGCTGCCCCGACCATTTCAAACTTTTTTGGAGTTTACGAATATTGCAGTTGTTTTCGAAATTTCAATGACCGATACAAAAACTAATAAATCATTAATTCAAGCTATCGATAAAAGCCATTTTTTTTTTAAATTTATTTCGTAGGGTACGAGTGGGTCGGCTGGAGAAATGACACAACCAGCATGATGGGACATCCGGTGGAAATCGTTTTCGAGTTCGATTACTTGAGAAATTTTACTGCTATGCACTTACACACGAACAATTTTTTCACGAAGGACGTGCAGGTAAGCAGAATTGTTCAAGTTCGGTAGAAGAACTGAATATATTATTTATATAGTTGAAATACAATTTGACATAAAACATGCATGTTGCATCAAGTTTTAGAAAAATTGCTAAAACATTGTAGGAATAAATTACCTATTTTATTTTCAGTTTTACATTATTCTTTTACCACTACTGCCAATTACGAGACTTCAATAGTAAATGTAGTCTGTAATTCATAGCAAACAAATGTAAGAAACGATTATGTACTGGCAGCCAACTGCAATTATTTGGTACATACTGAATTAAGTTGGTTCTAACAAAGTAGTTGCATCTCAATGAATTTCCTCATTGCAGCAGCTTCGTTATTGGATGCGTAAACAAGATGAGAGATCGTTTCTAATTGGAAGTGGTTTTTAAAGATTTTATACCATTAAGCACTCGAAATAGACCATTAAATATTCTTGTTACCCGTACGCATTTTTATGCAATAAAGGTATTATAAATCTTCCCGTTAACCAGCGCTCGTTTCATCTCTTTTCGTTTCAGGTTTTCTCCCACGCGAAGGTGTATCTGAGCCCCAGCGATAACCAGTTCACCGGTGAGCCCGTACATTTCTCGTACATGCCGGATCTAGTGCTAGAACAGGCGCGGGAGGTCACAATAAAGTTGCACTCCCGTGCCGGACGTTATCTCAAGCTCCAGCTGTACTTCGCCGCACGATGGATCATGCTCAGTGAGGTCGTTTTCGAATCAGGTAAGAGCGCTTTGCGCACACCAAGCCATCGTATAACATAGCACCCAGTTGCAGCAATAACCATCGAGAATGGTATAACTAGTGCTTTCGCGAGCTTCCCATATATATATGTATATGCAACGGATGTCTATACTATACACTTGCGGAGAACCTCATAAACCGCGTACCATATCGCCCAGAACACAATTTAGAGTAAATACACCACCAATTTTACCTTATATGCATTTTTTTTCGCTTGGTCTCGGTGTGCACTGATCTATCGTTTTCTACCTTCTTTTTTTTCTTATCTATCCTATTTATCTATCACTGCAAACACATATATGTATCACCACTATTGTTTTACCGACCGCAATTGCCTCTTTTGATCCTACTCGGTTTGACGTTAAAACAGAATACTACATAACTTATTTTTTATTCGGGGAACTGGAAATCATTGTCAGAAATTGTACACCCACGATAACTTAGGTAACTCTGTGCAAGTAAAGTAAATTTTATGAAAATGGAGTTGAGTGTTTGTAAAAGTTTTTGCAAGCTTTGTTTTCATGTGAAAACAAATTTAGAGATTTTACTTTCAGGGATCTTTGAATTATTCGAAATTAACGGAAAATTGGTTTGATTAAAATTTCCGATCGTGAATTTTGAACTTATACAAATCTTCCTCTTTGAGGAATCCAAAATCGTTAAACATACTTCATCGTATAGCTTTGAAAAAATTTAAAAATAATGAGGAAGCAATGTGTAAAGTTCTACTTTGCATCCCTGTATTACAACGAATCATTTTCGTTTCTAATTATTTATCGGTAAGATATTACACGATAGAAAAGAAGGACTGAAAAAATTACAGCTGTACATCACCCATAATAGTGTGCAATTTTTACCAGTGTTTGCTTCGAGCGCACAAACTTTTGCAGTGTACCATACAATTTTCAACTGTTGATTTTCTTTTTTCATTCTCGCAGTGGATGTGCCCTATCTCGATGAATTCGCACAGTGCACACTGTATAAAAATTACACTATTATCTTTGGAATCCCTAGTTTAGTCAGTTTTCAGCATCTTTTTCTCGATCTACAATTTTAGCAACGTTTACCTTGCCGAATCCCCAAGAAAAACAAACCCAGCATTCGTAAAATGTGCAATTGTAACCATGACTGTGTAAACGTCGTTGCTGCGTGGCTGTTTCTCTCTTTGGTATGAGGTCGAGAACAGAAGGGAAAATAGAAAGAGACGAGTTTGGCAAAAGGGAATGAAGAGGGCGAGTTTACAACTGCGTGGTTGCTCAGCGCGCGCATTCATCTGTATAAGTTTTTCATGCAGAAAACTCAACTTGTTGACAGTTTGTGGGAGGCAGAAAGAACACGAAATGCCGGAAATAAGGGAGAGAAAATAGAAAGGGGAGAAGTGAAAGAGTAGAACGTTAAAGAAAAAGTGAGACAGCGTTAGAGACGCCGAGAGCAAGCCAGATTGAGAGAAAAGTGGGGTATCATTAATCATCCACGTATGGAAAGAGGTGCTCCCTTTCGTTGTGCTGTCTTCACTGGCAGGGGGAAACATATACGTATTCTGGACAGACCTTAGGTATATACATGGTTATGTGCCGTGTAAGAGTTTGGTAACGGTACTTTGAATGGAAACCAGATCGATAGGCAGGGGACAAAACACGTAACGGATCGCTAAATCGATTTCTGGTTTTTATTCCGTCGATTCATTCTAACGATATTAAATACAGAAAAAAATATTGAACGCCTTGAAAAGAAGGATTCTGTCATGTATTTAAACTCGAAGTGAAAAGGCACCGAGTCAAAGAAAAGGTGCATTGAAGCTTTACGAATAAAATTCTTATAATTTCTATGGAAGGCAAAGGGGAAAGCGTGATAAAATCTAGCTACTTAAGAGTAATGGAAATTTCTATACAGAGATACATTTGCTAAGAGATTTTCCATAAAAATATGTATTTCTTAGAACCATTGAAATAGTAATGCGATTAGTTGAAAGTATTTGTAATAAAAGAATACCAAAGAAGCTTTTTATGTTTGAAATACATCTGACTTTTAAAAATCTCACGATTCAATATTTGCATAAATTTTTGTATGTTCAATGTAACACGAAATGCTTCGATAATTCTATGGTTTAGATTAATTTATTATATATATATATTTTTTTTTTTTTGCAAAATTGTGTAATTTCGAAGAATTAGAGATTATTTTAAACTGTTCTTTTGCCGTGAAATTTGTGGAATGTCATAAATAAGGAAAATGTACTTTTGGTTTCTTATAGTAAGGAGTTACTCAAGCGACAGCGAGTTCCATAAATCTGAACGTAGCACACAAGCAACAACATATTTTGTCAGTAGCAGAAGCCCGAGACTTTCCCTTGAGGGCTATTCGATTCTGGGGAGAGTGAAGAAAAATGAGAAAAGGAACAAGTAGAGTAGGAGACGAAGTAGAGGGCAAATGGTCTCCAGCGATCCCAATTTTACGAGTCTGACCATAGGCGGTCTTGTTCTACTGAGTGTGATATACATAAATAACATTTCTATAGCTGGAATTAAGCAATCAATAAAAACGAAACATTGACTTAACATTTAACAAAAATTTGTTGTCAACAATTGTCCACAATATATTTTTTGATAATTTTCAAATACATAAGTCGTAAAGTAAGATGTGAAAAAAAAGATACGAATTTTCAGCAAAGCTGTTAATGACACGGAAAATAAACGAACAGGTTTTTATAACCATTTTACAATGTATATATTATTCACGCTTACGAACAAAAAGAATGACATAAAGTAGAATACATAAAAACTGCTAGAGGAATGAATAAATGGATAAGGAAATCGGCGAATGGGTTACACTTATGTTGTATTGCCCCAGAAAGCTTAACTCCCAAGGCTGGCCACTGGCACCCTGCTAGTGAAAGGCTTTCCGTAAAGATGATCGAGGGAGAGGTAGGAGCAAAAGCATAGCTAGCGTACTCGCCGGTTGTCTCATTTACGTTTGCCCTGGTTCTCTTTGAAAACCCTCTTTCTCTTCCGTCCCGCGCTTGCTCGGGCGTTTCACAGAGTCCTGTCAACACCACCAGCCCCGCAGCTCCCTCTGCTCAACGGAGATACAGCAACAGCGACGACGAACTCGGCCACCAGTCCATTAGTTTCGAAACAAGCGATGTACGAAGCACGGAGAGAGAGAGAGAGAGAGAGAGAGAGAGAGAGAGAGAGAGAGAGAGAGAGAGCAAGAGACGAAAGAGAGAAATGAATGAGAGTGTAGACGTGCCAGGGCATTAGGCGTTCTTGCAGCTCTTTGAGTGACAACGCTGGGGCATCACCGCATAATACATACATATACATATATATATATATATATATATATATATACAGACATGCAGCGTGCATGTTCACAGGTCCATATCGTAGTGCCCATCTAGTTCCGTTGATCTAGACTAAAACATACTCGGGTTTGGTCATTTGGTTGTAAACGATCTCTGGAACACGATTAAGAACTTTCACAGACACTTTACTGGCAACGACCAGTAGCGAGCAAAAAGTTTTGAACCGTTTTAACTAACATCCATTCCTTGGATGATGGATGAAGATAAATTTCATACGTGTCGGTTGACTGGAATAAAAAATATAACTCTCTGAAAATCTTTTTTTTTTCTGTCTGACTCGGTCGCTTCAATTTTTCATGGGCTACAGTTTGTGCAGTTTTATCGTAAGCGTCTATTGTCATAAACTTATTTCAAAATATATTTGTGTAATTGTGTTCAGAAATTGGGTTATAAAAATGTTAGCTGTGCTTAGTTCGAAGAGCAATCGATATCTTAAAAAGACTAAATTGAAGACAAATGCAATTTACACAGGAAAGTTATAATAGTTTTTGAAATAACAATAGTAATTGTGCTGCAGCTAATCGGATGATGCGATTCCGCCTGTGTCTGATCTTTACTCTGGAGATTAAACGAATCTTTGAACGTTTCACTTTGAAATAATTTCTTGATTCTATAGAATGTTGCGGAATATTGCGTCGTTGTTCAAACAGACGACATATTTCAACAGTGATTCGAGATAGATTGAAATCAGTTGGATGAACATAGGCTTCAATCAAAAACTTGGTGTTTGCAGAGACTTCCATTAAACAGCACAGTATTAATTGAGTTTTTTCTTTCTTTTCTCTCTTGCACCATTTCTTTTCGAAAAGAGTTCAAATATTGAAACAACGCATTACTCTCGTGAACGAACAAAGTATTTACACAAATGAAATGTAATAACAAAATTTTAATCCCATTTTCTCTCGTTCTTCGGTTTTGTCGAACAAAAAAATTTAAATGAACTTTTACGAATGTTCAAGGATTTCAATAAGCGCTTCTGCGGTTGTATGCTTTTCATTGTTAAATATATGCATTTTTAATCTCATGATAAAATAGGATGAGACGACTAGATTGGCTAAACATACGAGAGTGTGTGTAATATACCAAAAACTTGATGTTTGCCGTCTCGTGATGGGAGTTGATGGTCACTATGGAGTTGTTGGCAGAACAGCGTGATGGACTATGCAGTATAAACTGGGAGAAAATCCTAGAGGCTATTTCAATTTGGGTATTCATCTGTGGTAGAATACTATATCACGTCATTTTCCGCTCTCATGTACAAACGTGGAAATTCGAGGAAACGTTGGTGTACTTGACTGAGAGTACAACTCTCGGCGTATTTGCTCGCTTTGGACTCGTTTTTCCATAAGCCCCGCTCATTTTGCAAACCGACTTGTTTACACGCCATGTATTATACGAGAGATAAAGTGCACATTTCGCTGGAGTTTTTCTCTTCTCTTTTTTAGAACTTTTACTCTGTCATCGTCCTAATCCGTAGAGCATGTTGTATTATACGAAAATCTTTATACTTCTGCATAAATCTACATAAATCATAAACGCCTTGCGAACTGATTCTGTGCTAATTACAAAGCAGGTAATTCATTTAATAGCAACTTAACTGATAATTTATTAAGCTTACCTTTTCGTTTGAAATTTTTATCGAATTAACGAGCAGGTTACAAAAAGTAGAGCGATATATTAATCTTATAGAGGAAGCACAAGAGTCTTCATGCTTTATCGTCACTAAATATCTGGAAATCTAGTTTTTCTTCAAATTTTTGTCTAAACCCTAACATTATTAATTTCGTGGAAGAAGTGTACAAAATTTTATGTAAAATTGTACAAGGATAATAACTTGATTTTCGAAGATCGCCCATGAGCAGTATTACGTGTAAAATCAAAATTCTTCTCTTTCAAAAGATATATATATGTATTTTTTAATAAATCTTTCATTACGTCCGAAATTTTCATGATTATTCGACGTGTTCAAATAAATATCTATAAAACTTTTGTATCTCAATAATTGTTATAAACGGACTTATCATCACAATCGTGTATTTGATTGACAGTGATATCCGAATGGAACAATACCGAAGAAGACGACACAAAGAATCGTAGCACTATTGTACTAGCAACGGGGAGCCCCTACCACAATAACGAGGGGCCCCTGCAGAGGGACGAAGTCAAAGCTACTTCCAACAAAGACGAGGCCAGCGAGAACAACGTTTGTAAGTGTAACTATGGTACTACTCTTACACAAGGATTCCTAGGAAGTTCAACGAGTGAAAATGCTTCATTTTCCTCTCGTCGCGTTTACTTTTTTGTTTTCTTTTTTTTTTTACATAAGCTCAAGTTCATTTACGCATAGAGACTGTTCACTTCTGTGCGCAATATAACGTAGACGTAGGCTTTTCCTCATGCATGACTAATTGAACACATATGCTCGTCGAGGCAAAGGCACGTAGGGACTCAGCACGTATATATATATATATATATATATATATATATATGCGAGCGGGGTGAGCGAACCAGTCGTCCACCCGGAAATACCCATATACACCTTCGTACGCGAATAACTATACATGCAAAGCTCTCATCCCTGAAAGGACGGGGTAAATTTTCACACATAACAGGAATTATGTTTCCGCAACGACGGTCAGCGTTAATTATTGCTGTTGAGAAATACCTTACCATCACTTTTTCTCTCTTGGATACATATTTTCGATGTGTGATAAATTCTAGCATCGACAGTTTAGCAAGGCGTGAAAATTCGCGAAATTATAAAATCCGCTACAGAAATGAAATTTATTAGGAAGAAAAAGTATATTTTCCAAGCCCCTGATATTTCGTATTCAGTATATGACGAAAAAAAGGACAAGATGCGATGGAGATTAAAAAGTATTTTGTTATTTTCGGTACAGGATGAGCCATCATTTATGGAACGTTGTTTCTAGTTCTAGATAAGAGCAAAGAACACCCTGAATCGAAGCAGTTTATTGGGCTCGTCATCGGAATCCTAACCACCGTCATCGTTATGCTAGTTGCGGCCATTCTGTTTATTGTCTACAGGAATCGAAGACTCAAAGCGTCCCTAACGCCCGGAACTTTTTTTAATCATCACGAGAATTTCAAGGTAAAAATGACAACCTTCTTTTTAATCTTTTTTTCCACTCGACTAATCACGCTTGACGAATCGCGCGTTTGTGAGACTTTGCGCTGTTGCGCACCTATATTGCGTTGAAAAATTATCTTATCTCAATTTTGACACTAAACTAAACTCTTTTACAACGACTGCAACTGATTTGATCCCGGATCCTATCTATCGACCAATCACAGGACAAATGAATCGACAATAATGGTTATAATCGCACTTCAAGTAGACTCGTTAAAAAATCTAGAAATATCGTTACCCATGATCTTTTTACGGAAGGATTTTCAGCCTACTTTACGTCTATACAGTAAATTGTCAATGTCATCGTAAATGTGGAAATACCTGTGAAATCATCACATTATTTTTAGTGACTAACAGAGATAAATTGTTCAGGACATTTTACGCGATTGGGAAGATAAAATTAGCACAGCGTATTTATTTTCTTTACAAAACATTTTTAGAACAGGTTCACGAATGAAGAATTCGCGCACCAACACCTCTGTATCCAACAGACATGCTATAAATGAACTTCGATAAAGCTAATATAAATATCTCAATAGAAATATCTCTCCTATACATCGACATGATAATAATAAAAAGTTATTTTCAAAGAATAAAAAATATAAGATACATATAGAAAAAATGTATTAATTTATGTTCGAAAAGTAATTTCCATTTTCACATAAATTATCGAAGAACTGGGACTCAGTTAAATATTTTACATACTTATTAGGGAAGTTAAGTTGAGTTTTAAGTATTCCAAATAATTAAAAAATTTTCTCCACGACTAACAATTTAGCAGAATTTCAATTTTCAACTTAAATTAAATAAAGTAAGTCAGTGCCAATATCCGATGTTTTTCACCTTGAACATATGAATTGTTTGTTTATTTTGTCATAAATTTCGTTAAAAATTACGTATTTAACTTTGAACAAGTGTTCCTCTTAAGGGCCATAAAAAATGGATATTTTCGATTTTTTCAAATGTAGTCAGAGTAAATTGTTTCAAGATATAAACGTTTTAGTGAAAAGTAATAAATAATTAAAAAATCCAACAAAAAAAAAATTAATTATAAAACTTCGTGTTTCTCTTGGAATTGTATCATCTGATTTTTAGAATTTAGTTTGAACATTAAGTGGCTGAATTGATATGGAATGCCTCATTTGCTAATGGTAGTTTTGGTCCAAGTGTTGACTTTACCACATCCAGCATAAATCTGTCGTCTTACTAGTCTTCTAATTGAAAGCTGCTTTAGGTTTCCTCTCGCTGACTCCACTTAATTAGAGTCCAAGAGAGTGGTTTTTAAAGTACTACACTGCCCGGGCTGTGTAAGGCTATAAGTTTGACAGAGTGACGTGGAGTACGGCGCCTCGTACTATAACGGTTGTACAAGAATACGTGCGCTATCGCCATCATTCATCGAAGCGAAAAAGGGGACGTCACAGGAAGGCAGCAAGAGAGCTAGCGTTATAGTAGAATGTTGACTGTCGGAGCCTCTGCCTTCTGCATGGCAGGTTCTTCGCGATGATACTGCATGTCGTAGTTACTGGTTTCACCCTTCGTTCAACCTACTAAAGCTTGACGCTTCTCGCACAATCGCCACCTGCTACTTGTCTCCTCGCGGGAAGGGCGAGCATCGCCCCGTGCTAACAACCTTCTCTGAAAGTGACCCTGTATACTCGTGTCTCTTTATGGTACAGTATCGAGCAAACTCCACTTTCCTACCGGCCATGTCCATAGTAAAGCTATATACGGATCTTAAAGAAGCCAATTCCTCATTCTGCTATCCTAAGACCCCCTTTTTCACTTCATCATTAGATAACAGGCGAGTAACGCTGAAAATTGTCTTTCTCTTAAAGGCTAAAACACAATGAGTATTTTATGTTGAAAAATCATTAGTCTTTTTTAAATTACCGGTGCTGTAATTAATTGCTAGATTATGATGATTAGTAATCAGGGTGTTTGATTATTACTACATTTTTGAGAAATATTTCAACTCTTTTGGAATCCTCGTTTTTCTAGTCGGAAGCCGTATCAAACAATTGCAAATCTGCACAGTTCTAGCAGCGAGCTTCTATTTTGCCACTAAAAAGAAATCCAATCATCGTTATTTCAGTTTGTCCAGCGCATATTATTATGCTGTGAAATTGTAATCTCTGTTGTGCTTACTTTAAAAAAAAGTCGAAATGCCAACTTGTGTATACATTTTCATATGTCCCACTGTACTTTAGAAATCATTATACACCGCAGATATTCCACTACCTCGTCTCATAATTAAATTATTATCATAATTAGTAGTATAATTTGGATATAACATAAAGGTTACGAATATTCTCAATACGACTTCTATTGTAAACAGTTCGCCCAGCCAGAATTCGATATAAATTCATTGTACGAGGACCGAGTATAAAATACCTCGTTAGTCGATTGCGATTCGATTGTTATCAGTGGTATATTTTTACATTTGTAATTCCGAGCCATACGTAATTACTGATTATTTATCAAGTCAACGTGAAGAGAACCAATTTAATGTTTTTAATCCGAACAATAAATTATCTTCATTTATATTATCACAATTTTTCATAGACTTTTTTTCTGTTATCGAAAAACAGAGAATACAAAATCGGGAATTGCTTATCATCAGCAATAAACTCTCGTGGCGTTTGGGCCATCGTGCAGTGCCATACGTCGTGCGCAACGGTAAATGTAGAAATACTTTCGCATTTCGTTACTCACTCTAGTTCACCCGTTCAATCTCGTTGCCATGTGTGTGACTCTGTATCGTATAGCAGACATCCCGAGGGAGTTTCTCTCGCGAATTATGCCGTGTGAAATATTGATTGAAACGCGACAGACGCACGAATGCAGCGGAGCTGGATGAAATTTTCTGTCGTTCGTTGCTCACTCGCGGTTCGTTGCAAATTTTTTTCGTAGGGTAATTTGCTACAGCAGCAGCTGGGCACCGCGGCTTTTCCTCATGGATTTGATCGCCTTTCTGTATGCATGGTTGAGGCAGATTTTCTGCATGCGTGTTCATTTAATCGAAACTCCCACGACATACGAGATTCCTGAACAATGCACTATTTTTCAAACATGGGTGTCAAATTAAATATGAAAAATCATATTCATTGCGACGAGTCGCTCTACGACTTCGGAGAAATAAGCATATATCTTCACGATCAATTTATTAAATCCATGAGAAAACCTCAATCAAAGGTTCAATCTGAAAGTGTCTAAGTATTCGACTTCGATTCGTCGGTGAGGGTTTTTCGTATGATACCAAAAATATAATTTTCTTCAATGCTGCATCCTCAAAACTAGAACGCCATACATGTGCAATTTTTTTATTGTATCAGAAAGTTATTTTGTAACAGAAAACCGAGGACTATTGCTTTAAAGATTGCAGAAACAGAGCCACTTACGTTATGGTGTATATTGACTTCTCGACCACGCGTATTAGTGAAATGAAAGCAAATAATTTTGATTAAATCTTATTGTTTCGCTACGAATATATGATTCATCGGATGTAAATGAACGTAAAATTATTGACAATCCATCGTTGATAACGAAAACTCAGTGTAGCATAAGCTTTATGACTCTACTTACACATTGACCCTACATTTATAATTAATATTACGCATTTACTGATGGGTGTTTGAACAACGAGAAACTAATGCGGCTTGTAATTACGGGAAATGGATTTATTATTGAAAGTAAACCCGAGTCTATCATTCCGTATACGGTTGTACTAACAATACTATATCTGGTCGAACTGCGAAACACTGAAACAGGAAATGCTATCAAGGTACATTTTGCTTATGCAACTGTTGCAACTGCTATTGCCACTGATTTACTAAACTCCGACCAGCTTACCGGATCTCCAAACATAAATTCTCATTCAATGAAAATCCTGATGCTATTGCGCCTGAAAAGCCGCAGGAAATATTGTTGCTATATAATTGTTTGAGAGTTAATTCAAATGTCCGCCTTGTTAGGTAATCACAGCGTTTGTTCATTTGCGATAATCGATGCGCGATGCAAAAAAATGATGCTCTGTTAAAAGTTCTTCATATTGGAAGATTAAGAGATATATTTTATCGACCATTAGAACAGTTGCTTTAAAAGCGCGTATTAATCTAAGGAAGGCCGAAAGACTTCGTTATACGAAGCTTCTTGCAATACTCGTAACTTTTTATTTCACCATTTTTCTCTGATACGATAATTTTCTTTCTATAAGAGAAAGATAAAAATATTGATTGCCAAATCGCGGGATAAATGTGAATTATATAGTAATAGAGTGGCGAATTGAGGAGAAGAAACCGGGAAAGAAATATTTAATAGCCGCACCATTTAATTTCGCTCACTGCAATTTACGTCCTTCTTTTATCTTCTACTTTTTATCTCATTATCACGTAGCTTTAATACCGCTGGATACAAAAACCTTGGATGTCGGTGATTGTAGCACTCGCTGTAGCTTTGCAGCCTACGTTTTACATACATATATATTGGTGTGTCTATGCGCTAATATAGCACGACTCAAAAAAAAGATTTGAAAATACAAGGCGCACCTTCGTGACGAACAATATCCATAAGCTCGAGAAAGACATTGGTCGATATGAGTACTTTGAGGACAGGAACTGATACGAAAAAACAGAGTTGTGTTGAATATAAACAATAGTTTACAATATCACCAATCTCAATGATTGATAGCAGAATTATTAAACAAGTGTTTTGACATTGTTAAGAATAATTGCAATCGTTAATGACTCTGATTTTGATTATTTCTAGTTTCAAACAGTTCAACTTTGTAGAATGATAATTTGGTTTTGGATCACGACTGTTGTTAAGTTAATTTCATAGATAAAGACTATAGGTTGAAAGCATGATTCAATTTCTACTTTGAAACATAAACAAAGCCTAGGTTCTAATGATCACAAGTGGATCTGCCTCAACTACAATCTATGAATACTTCCCGAGACGCTAAATTTCATTGCGGAAAAATATAGACGTGAAGTACACATGTTGCAGGCGACTGAAGATGATTGGAGAAAGAAAACGAGTGAAGGCAGCAGGGACCAAAGAAAGTGACAAACATTCAGCCGAGAACCCTCAAGTTCTATCAAATGAACGAAGGAAGAGGCGACGGAAAGCTTGTCTGCGACAGAATTCTCTGATGGCAGAACGTGCACACCCGCTTGGTTATCTTATCTTAACTGCCTAGCAGCATCTCGTCGTCGTTCCCTAACGCACCCTAAACGGAAATTAACACCACCCCTTGGCAACCTCCTTCATGGCGGTCTCATCCCTACCACTCCACGTATCCTCTGTGGAAAATCTTCGACGCTTTCTGTATCTATGGTATGGTCTTTTATAGTATGCTAACACAAAAATCAATGGATATTATATATCATAAGGTTTCTCGAGGAGAAAGAGGAAAGTGTTTGCGCATCCTGAATGCGAGCTATATAACACCAAACACCATCCATTCTTTAACAGCAGACCACCCTTTTTCTGCAGGAATCTACACATAGAAGACTTTTTCTCTTCTCTCTACTGATAGTCTTTCGTGTATTCTCCACGTTTTGACACCCCTGCAGGCATAATATCCTAGCTACTCTGTGTCTTATCGCTTTTTTTTTTCATACCCACCAGCGTCGCTCACGAATTGTTTGGTATAAAAATGTTAATTTCCTGAGTAAGGTCGACACGAAGACTCTCAACCAAGTCGCCAAACCGTGATGTTCCATATACCCCGGCACATTCTTTCTTCTTATTTCATTTCTTCTTCTTCTTCTTCTTCGTGACAAGTTGAACGAAGAAGAAAGGTGGATTTTCGCAATGCACCGTAAAACATCAGGACCCTCGGAGTACTGCACCAAGATAAGGGCTAGTCGTTGAAGTAGCGGGAAATTCGTATAGACTATCCTACCGATTTCCACTCTAGCCATCCTCCTCTGGTATGCAGCAATAAAGTGAGATCTTTACTGTGGACTTGAATTGGTACGAATACCGGATTTTATGCTGCGCATTAGGCAAAAGTATAGGATCCGCTCATAACGAATTCAATAAGCGACAAAGAAGGTCTTCTGAGTTTTGTTACGAATTGTGTTACATAGTAGAGCTTCACTCAAACTTCTGATAAGACTCAAAATTACAGCAAGGACCGCCATAGTACAATTAGAAGGGTTTGTAAAAAAGTTAAATTTCTAAGGTTGTTACGTTTCAAGCTACCTCTCGTGATTCATACAAAAGTTCACTGACTTCCAGAAATACGTCAAGATTTTAGAAACTTCGTTCTAGAAATCGAGATATCATATTTTGCTTTAGAATTCTTGTGACGTGTGCGGTTCGGTGTTTCTTAGTATCCACATACTTGCGTGAATTACTTGAATCTCGAAGTGGATTGCTATTGCAGAGTAAACTTGGATAGTTTCGTACCGTACTTCACTCAATATCCTTAGAGCCTGGAAGTTGTTAATCATCGGATGCAGCTTTACTACGAAAATAAAATGCAGTCTGCTTGAAATAAACAAATTAAATTAAGTAAATTAAATGATCCTTGACTTTTAAATAAGCTATATTGGTTGCCAATGTTCATTTTTTAATTCTGCGAGACCACCCCTTCCCCCTTTAATATTGACAACGTTGAAAAGTCGCCTTTTCAAAAGTTACCTTTATCGAAGGCAATACGTTGTATTGCATTCGATAAAAACATATGTTTGACGAACAGTATTGATAGACTGTGCATTTGATTGGTAGTTCCTGCACTGTAATCCCTGCAATCCCTGAATAATTAGCGCTGCGCTACAAACGATGGTATATGCGAGTGACCAAAAATCGTGTGCTATAAAAGTTTCTTTTTCGTGAATTAACTGCAGCAACAGAGGTGCTTGGTTGAGGGAGCAGGGTGTGGCTGTATAGGACGAGAGTCGTTAATGAGTGTACGAACTAATTGCGGTTTCTGCTTGGCATTTATCGAGAGGGGGGCTCAATTCGATGTACAACAAACATTTGCTGCCATCCACCGATATTGGTAGTGGTGCGGTGTTCATTGACTTTCGTAATAGATCGTTCCCCATCGGAGTCAGTTCACTGGGCATAGGTATGTTCCCATACAGTAGTCGCACCAGCCAGAGCACAACTGTTTAGATATCCCTGGCACGTATTTTGACGTTCATTGGGTTGACTAATCGTTGGCGTTTGGCGAAACCGTGTTCCCTGTGTTTTGCATAATAATCAGAGCCTGTTCACACGGCCAACACATAGGGGATCAAATGGCAGATCATGACTATCAGCCGTTTCACCGATCACTGACTATGAGTCAGTGATCGGGGAAAACTGTACCTGGTGTCCGAGGAATGACATTTCGAAGCGTTAGCTAAATTACCGAAAAATAATATAAATAAATATTTTACATATATTATGTATGTTTACATGAGAATAATATGTTTATTAAAGTCATATTTGAAGAAAATTTATTTCACAAACATGGACATTTTGCACAAAATAATTACTTAATTGCCTACACTGATCATGGGTACGCACTTGCGCGCAATGGATATGCTAGCAACAGTGGAATACAACAACAGTTGTAGTGGGAAAGGTGGCGAGAGAGAAAAAAAAAAAGTGAAACAAATGCTCTCGTGACTCTCGAAAAATGTGAACCACTTTCAGTATGTGAAAAAAGCTGGAATTACGTGGCTGATGCCCGTGCTATATGTCGAGTTGCTGTGGAACACAACTAGGTTGAATGATCACTGTGATAGAACAGACGTACCTTGTATGGCATTCGTGTATAAGTATAGGTACATGGGAAACGGGTACCAGTACGAAGCTGGGTGTTGTCTGACACACGATGGTGGAACACGGTCTACATGTATATGTAGTACATACACGTATACCCACACATACATACATAGAGTACAGTGTTGTATGTGTATATCGACACAGCGTTTAGTGGGTCGACGTGCGGAAATATCGAGGTAGTTTGTATGGTAATAAAAGCTTGGTGTCCTATAAACGCATCTCCGTCACACGCTAGTCTAGTCTCGCTTGAGGAGCCTATCGACTCTCACAGAGGGTGTCGATACGTTGTCGGTACGAACGAATGATAAAAAACAAAAATAAAACCGAAAGAAAAATCTCTCCACTCTAGTATACAGAAAATATATCGTATATTTTACGTGTAGTGTGATTTTTCAACTCACGACTCGTTAACTCCACCGGCGTATAGCCCACACCGCTATACATAGAGATTGATATATTTTTCGGTGCTGGGCAATATTAATTTCCCTGTCACAGCGGAAAATGAAATTCCCTTCTATCTATATAATATCGTGCATCATTCGAGAATCATTTTGCTGCGCATTTTTATTTATTTATTACCACTAACGATATGAACAAAAAAGAAAAAATATGTATATACAGAACTGAATCGAAATTTAGTAAATGGAAAGCGTATAATCGAATAATTCGATGAGAGATTTCCACTCAATTTCGTGGAACCTTTTTTTAATCGACAAAAAACGGTTTCATTATTTTATGCCTTTTTGTATAGAATGAGTGTTGTGCATGAAAGTTCTGGTTAACGTTATAACGAGACCGGTCGTTATAAAGACCTGGAAATATCCCAATTAAATAATATACTGGATGGAGACTGCCTATCGTCTGCTACTTGATAATCAATGATTCAATCTATTTAATCAGGGAACAGATAGTACGATGCAACTTTCAGAAGCAAATTTAAATTAATCATCTTAATTGCCATTCGTAATCTACAAATCTTAGATTCAATCAATTGGTAAAACAGAGTATTCCCATTTAATCATGCAAACAAACCCACAATCTGTTGTATCTTCGAAGGCAAACTAATTTACACCATCGATGACAATAAGGTTTCGGAAATCCATCCGAAGACCAGAGAGACAGAGGTAGCAGAATGTACATTTGGCATATGAGAAGCTCGGGAAGGATAGGCTTTGCGTAGAGCCAACGACTGTTCGATACAAACGTCGAAATTATCCCAAACACGATATCCCAGGCACGCTATGTTCAATAATCTCCGTGATAGATTAGACGTACGCAGAGAGAGCGCTATAGTCTCACCATTACGTATATACAGCTGGTGGATGTGGCTTCGCGAGAGGTATATGGTAGACTGCGACTAGGTGTAGCCTAGCTGTTGGACACATCGGGGACGTATTTCAACGTCGAGTGGATTGTGGCGTTTGTGCTACACCGCTGTGCCCATAGGCTGCATCGCGTATCCAGTCGCTGCAATCCTTGCATGCACTTACTACTACAACTGTACAATATTCCTATACCACAACCAGTACTGTTGCTAGATATCTCCAGACCCATTTGCTACCTATGGTAATAAATGCCAGGGAGTTGCTGCTGCTGACCACACTTGTGTCGATCTACTTCCACATTCATGTCCACCAAGGCCAACCATCAAATGCGACGCCCATAGTGTTCTGGATACGCGAAACGCAAGTATAGATACGATACGTGTAACGTGTCGAATACGTGTGCTTGACGCCCACAGACATCTCGTCGTATACTTTGGTTCAATCCGTAATCCTCACTCTATCCTTCCATACACTATAGCTCAATCCCATGATCGAGACGTTCTGGGCACACGAGATTCAGATTGGCTGTAGATTTGATCCTGCACTGCGATGACGTTCGCGTTATTACCTCAATTCAGCATGCGGAAACGCCGGGGAATTATACGAGAAGATGCTACATTTCGTAGGCATTGATTCAGATCAATATGTTCGCTTGAGGTGACTGGTCTCACCTATCATCCTTAGATAGAAAAGGCTGTAGTGGAATAAATATATCTTCTATTCGTCTGCAGATTGGTCTATTCGTTCCATTGTTCATTAATATAGAAACCATATTATCCACTTAGAATACATTCAAATTCAAATTTTCTTTTCTGGAAACCTTCACTTCTACTTGGACCTTCCCGATACGGAATCCCAGCAGCCAAAAATTGCTGCCGGGATTCATTATACTATTCGTCATTGTATTTAAATATTTCTATAGTTATATCTTCCTAATTACTGAAAAATTATAGTAACTATGATAACTTAAAAAAAAAGAGGTCATGATTTTCACCTACTGTTTGAAGTCGCCAATACCAGAATCTTGCCCTCAGTGTAGGAGCCTGTGGAAGTTACATTTAGAAGTAATACATAGGTTCAAGACATTATATCGCGTTACTTGATCATGAGGACATAGAGACACTCGTTTATTCGTTCAGACAAGCTGACGAAAGTAAAATTAACTGGGTTGATTCTACTGGGTTAGATACACGTGTCATTGGCGATGAAAATCGTGGTAAGCGCGTTTCATTCCAGCAGCTCGGTGCTGCGATGAACCTATGTTGTATTATGTACATGCAATATATATGTATGAATGTGCTATATTATATATATACATGCGTCGAATGCATCCATGTATGAATGTTGATATGTATGTGCTTATACCTCAACCAGAATTCCGGCTGGCCAGCGACGCGCATAAATGTCACATGCATTAACGATAACGCGACCAACCACGCACTCCACTATATTCGGCAGGTCTCAACGATGGAAGAGAACGAGGACAAGGGACCGATCTGCCCACCCCTTCCAGCTCAGTATCAGCCGGGTGCCTACAACACCACCAATGCCACCATCACCACGCCCCAACTTCACAAAACTAGCTCTGAGTTTGTCGGTTAGTACAGATACTGGTAACATCGTGTAATCATTGCATGTACATAGTTAAAGTAGGTATATAATCATTCGCATTATAATTTGCATTATAAATTTCTTCACAAGACTTTAACTAATATGTCAGTAGCGAAAAAATTTAATAATTTAGAACAAGTACGGAGCACTCCAGTTAAATAATAATCTCAATGTAAATTATATCTCAAGCATGCTCCCATGCAAGGAACACTACTAATCAGTTTTTGACGTTATCCGTTGAGGATGCAGATCTTTACACTCCAAACTTTAGTGGTATCCCGAGTTCCATCCCCTAAATTACCGGTCAGCTCAGCCAGTCCGGTGGTGTATACGCTATTATTCGACAAACATTTCCCGGGATATAATAATAATTGCCGTGCATTGCTGCGCAAGGTGAACGCTGAAACGAGGGTTTGGTGGGTAGCCAGTATAGAAACAGCATAATAGTTGTTGGACGAGGGCAGGAGACCCGCGGGCCAGCAGAATCATCCGGGATAGTTTCGTCGGTGCGAAACTTGAACGTACGAGTGTGACAGAGAGAGAGAGACACAGAGGGATAGAGAGAGAGAGGGAGACCAGAGCAAAGCTATAGTTCGGGTTACGATGGAAAGCGTGGATTTTCCATGATGGTATAGAACAACTACGGGATAGAACGAAGCGTGAATGAGACAGCGAGAAGTTACCAGAAGCCCGACGAGGAGGAACTATACCAGGTCAAGCGATCGACGAGAGCACACAGCGCTTCAAAACGCCTGTGCGCGCGTTTTACGTCGCGGCGCCGCCGGCTTTGCAAGAGACCCCCGCCAAACCTGGTTTCCAGCGTAGTTTGAATAGTCGCCAAACTATTTCGTTACGCTGCACTCGGAATCACACGTCCGAATAGTCCCTGTACACCCACTATGACTGAGTCGAAAACGGTAAAGCCCCATCCCCTCCTATGTTCCACTCCGGTAGGAACCAAAAGTGGACAGGAAGAGGAGAAAGGGTTGAAGCATCCAGCACCAACAGATTCCCCGTGTGCGGAAACCTCCATCCTTTCTCGATTGGTCAGCGATTGGTCACCACTGGTAGTTTTAGCCCGAGTGTAATCTGCTTGGGCGTTGGAAACCCCACAGCCTCCATTCCCCCTTCGCTCACTCTATGTGCGTTCGACCCTTGTAAATTATTCGTGGCTGGCGATTAGCGGGACGGCCTTTGCCAGGACGCGTGTATGTCGATGCATCAACGTCCGGCACCTCGGCTGTGAAATCCGTAGGTTTGTGTAGTGGAGACCGGGGCAAAATGATGTATGGCTTAAGAAAATAAAAGCTGTTAATCAAAATAGAATTTGATTCGACAGGATTATTATACGCATCCAACTAAAAATATATCATATAGATGAACTTCGTGTCAAAATTTAAAAAAAAACCCATGTTAGTTAACGCACTAGGACGATAGACAATTTTTGGGTAATGAGCCTGTTCGACTCATACGCTACTTATCGTTGACTTTTACGTCAACAAGGAAAGTCATCAAAATAAATCATCATCTTAGGATCGTCACAGGGATTGATCAATCAACTTTGAATGTAAGGAAAACAGTTAAATTGCTAATAGTTAATAATATCTTTGAATAACTACTCTGCGATGAACGCAATTTTAGGTCTAGCACAACAGATGTGACTCAATACCAGTCTCGTAGGATGAAGTTTGATTAAGTCATTCTGATCAATTGGTATGAACTTGAAAAAGCGAAATTACAATTACGTATGCATGGTTTACAGACATTCGTTTTAAATTCTTGTCGTTTACGTAAAAATTGCAATTTTTAAGCTTTTTTATTTATGTCACGCAAGTTCGTTTTGCCCCGTATGGCCCAATTAGCCCCGGCCGTCACAATTTATCTATGTACGAATGTTCTCGGCTGCTAACACGCTGGAAACACTAGTTAGGATTGCCCGGTTTAGACTAACACCCTGATAACTCAGATTAAGTTAGCTCGGGCTGGATTTTTTTGGTCCATTAGTAAATACCACACTTTCGCACTTTGTGAAAATAAATCTGGCGAGCGGTTAGTTTCTATACGCAGCTCGTTACCATTCCTCTTTTCCAGCAGGCTTCCTTTTTTTTTATTCCGATTCTACTCTGAGCATTGCTAACCAATCGATCGGTCTTGCGTGGTTCGAAACAGCTGATACAACACGTTACCGTAAAGTACGCGTGTATTAGACCGTGCTCTCTCTTTCTAGTAGTACATCCACTCTACGCAGTACTTGGAGTACGAGATTTTTATGGGTAAAGTAGATTCTCCATTTAGACGGTAGGTCTAAAGAGCGAAAAAGTATCTTCCGTTCACTGCTGATTGCAAAAGAACTGCCAGATTGACGGCACCGGGGGAAAAAAATAATCTTTTTTACGTTAAATCAAATACATTCTTTTTTATTTTAGTTGTAAGCATTCTAGTCAAAATGTAATTGAATCGATATAAATATTGTATTCAAACAAGTGTATATTTATTGGATGGATTTATTTTATTCATTTGATTCAAGAAATTACTTAACGGAATCAATGAAATATTTGATAATGTCTAATGAAAAAAAGAGCTTTAAAAAATATATATGCTTTGAAAAAAATTAAATATTTAATTAATTTCAAGAATTTTGTTCTCTCAGTGCAGTTGCTTGGACAATTCGAAAATGTTGACTGTTTTTACAACTGAGAAAGAGTTAATGTGAATAAAAAAATAGTTGCATGTGATAATAATAAAAAGTTGTCACTTAATAGTTCCCAGGCCTCTACCATGTTTTCTCCGAATGTGTGCACGATCCACGTGGATATTTTTCACGCGTCAGTCACTAGCATTTATAGCATTTATGCATCGAATGCAATGTTTGCACTTCATTGTATACACGATGTTAGCGCGACAAAGGTTTCTATTAAATTAAACGAGTAGAAACCAGCTTCTATGATTTTTATTTTTTTCATTTGCAAATGAACAACACGGCGTACAATATCGTCCATTAGGTGTACATATTTATTTTTTCGATACAGAGCATTTTACGTAACGTTGCGTCCGAGAGCCGTGAGCGATGTATTATATCACGGAGGGCAGACGGTGGCGCGAGTGTAGAAACAACAAAAAAACAAAAAAGGTTGCGATACTTTTTATCTCGTAATACCTCTCGGACAAAACGTAAACTCATGGCGCTACTGTTTGTTAGGTACAGCTGGGGATAAGCATAAAGGTATATGATCATGTTGTTGCTTTGTTTTCTTTTCTCGGTTTTCATTTTTTCATCCAACACGCTACGACCACCACCGACACCGACATACTACCGACCCCTGGCGTGATGGGGGAAAAAAAACAGAAACTCCGGAAGCTGTAGCAGTCCAGCAGCAGCAACAGCAGCAGCAGCAGCCAATCATTCCGCTGCTGCTTAACACGGCAATCAATCTTGCCAGGCCAATTCCGCCGGTTCAGGAATATCCGTGTAATCCACCGCCCATACCACCGCCACCGGAAAAGTATTACGCCAGTACGGAGATATGCAAGGTAAGTTTGCCTCAAGAATTACGCGAGTGCGAGAGCTCTCGCGTAGTGCAATTTATTCATATTATAATTAATCCACCCGCGCCCGTTTCGTCCCTGTACGCCCTCCACTACTACCACCCAACAAACACCGCAGTCTATATACAACTTTAACGTTGTGCACTAACAAGATATCGCAGAATTATTACCAACTTTCCAATCTCACGCATTACCCCCACCTAATGATCGCAATAATATATTTACTCTCTTATCTGACGTTATCGTTGCAATAAATTCGTGGCAGAGATAAAATACGCAGTTCCGAGTGACGTGGAGAGCGCTGGCGGATCATTTTTTTCTTTTTTTAATTGTTGATATTGCAGTTTTTAATGTCTTTCACATATCCGGGGATTCGTTTTTCGTTCATCGATCTACAGCATTCAGTGTATAACCCCGTTCATGTTTCAACTGTGAAATGCAAAGCCTAGAACAAATATTATTTCAATTTCCTTCGTTGAGTATTCGATACATATAGTTTTTTTTTATTAATAACCATAGAATTCAATATTATTTTGCAATTATTTTTAATAACGCTATTTAAATCCAATAAAAAGTAATATGAAAAATACAAAAAGGGCAGAGAGTGAACATAAAAGTAACATGAATTCGTATTTGAAGGGCTTGTTTGATCCGTTGATGAAAACCTCATCAAGGAATATGACTTTTCCAACATCAGCTGGATATATTTTTTTAAAAATTGCAAACTTCTACGAACAAGCATAATTTGTTTGTCCAATCAGTCAAGTAATATTGATTGAAATTCTGTTTGTATCGCCCGGATTATTAATTGTACGAATATATATCGTAGCTGAGAGAGTGTGGGTGAGTGAGTTTACTATCGTGGATGATCCTCCAGGGATGAGTAGTCGATCGAGCTTGATGGGAGCAAGGAGAGATTGAGGGAGGATGAGGTCCGAGGGTTGTGGATAGAGTCAGTCGGAGAATTCTAGTCGCAGTTGCGCCTGTAACTCCGACTACAACCAAGGCGAGATGAGTTTATTGATTATTATTGCAGAGCCCGGAATTGCCACCACTTCCACCTTCACCACCGAGTCCTAACACACCACCGGCACCGGCGAGTATCAGCGCAAAAGCGTCTAGCAGCCTCACGAGTTACAGTCCGGAGGACATGCTCACCGAGGACGAGGATGACGAGGATCTCGGGCTCGGAGGTGGCGGCATTAGCAGCGGAGGTGGAGGTACTTGCTGCATCTTCGACTTCCCACGAGAAAGGCTCAACATCGTTGAGAGTCTTGGTTGCGGGTACTACGGAGACATTCACCTCTGCGAGGTCGATAGGTTTCCGGGATACGACGAAATCTTCAGGGGCACCAGCAGCGAGCTTGTTGTCGTCAAATCACTAAGACCTTGTTCCTCAGAAACTCTGAGGTACTATATGATATTATAAGCATGTTAGATTATAATGTATTCGTTATGATCAGGTTTCGAAGCTTATCGTGGTGTAAGATTACATTGTGCTTAGTAGGAAAATATGCAGCACTTTACACTCAGCGGGAATCGAACTCGTGCCTCCCGGTTACACTGATCGTATTGAACCACTAATGCTGTTTTGTAAGCATCAGTAAAGTACATGTGGCCATAATATAATAAAACTAATGCAAGATAAAAATCCTGGATGAGTTCCTCAGTCGGGAAATGTTTCTTACACAAAAAAGAGTTCTATTGAAAATGATGAAATTTCATAGGTTTCCACATAGCATTTCTCATGCATTTCGCATACGCAGATTTCAAACACACAGTGATCCTTCACTAAAGGTTAACGTTGAAACCCGATCCAATAAGAAGCTTTAGCAACACTCACAAGGAGTAAGATAGCTGACGATGGAAATGCAGAGAAGGTATGAAGGAAAACAGGGTTTCAGAGACGTTGGATCCCGCTCCACCCCTAAACTGATATCGCAATTTCCTACAACGTAATGAACGTTGGACGTGACTAGATTCTCGGGGGGGGGGCTTCTGGTATTCCCAACCTATCTCACTCACACTCATTACTGAAATGCATCTATTCCTTAGAATGCGGGTAGTATATACGTGGGAAATTGTGCTACAAGCAGCGAAGGAGACAAGTTTTGCGCGACGAAACTCAAAGACACATGCAGTAGGTGCAGTGCACTCTACGATTCGGTTGAAACAGGAGGTATGGACAGGTAGCTCCTAACGCCACTAGGATGAGGACGAGTTCAGTCTGTTTCTGAAAGCTATTGACGATTTAAATATATATAGTATATAGATATATATATATACATATATGTATACGTAAACTCTCCACGATCAAATAACCATGAGAAGCGTGGTTTGAAGGGGATGGGATGATGTTCAAAGTGGTATGGGGCGCGTGTATAAGCAGAGAATTCGGGATTTCGTGTGATTCGGATCTTTCGAAATCCCGCCAGGGGCTTCTGATGCGGTGAATCCATTAACCTCGGTAAGCAAGGAAGACTCAAGCAAAGCAACGGGTTAGCGGAACGATGAATCTAGGAGAACCTGAATCCATCTGCGAGCTTTCAGGACATTGGGAATTCTATACCTGTTCTTGATGTAGCTGCACGACAAGCAGTTACGATCTATTTAGAATATAAAGTTCAATTATCAAGCCGCTGGCGATTTTAAAAAGTGGATAGATTTTTTTACATCAAGATTGCGTTAACAGCAGCTAGTCAAAAAATAGTGAAATTCTGTAAATGTAGAAATATCGACATTTTAGTTTCGTGAAAATGGTAATCTGATAAAGTAAAACTGTACACGTATATCAGGTTATTTGATTTATTACATCAAGATAGGACGAATTTTTAATCACATTGTCGTACCTTATTAGCGTACTCGTCCTCTACCCTCTCATCTATTCATAAGATGTGGATGTACAAATATCACTGGAATGATTCTGTGAAGTATTCTAATCCTTCATGCGAATTTTCATTTTTATTTTATTTTCACTCTTAAAAATGTCAATATAACAACGTCAATTATTATTCACAAGTAAAAGATGAAAAGATCTGTTTTCTGTCTGTCGAGTCTATTAATGAAAATTCCAGTATAATGTAATGGAAATTAAATTATTACTAATACTTTTTGTTCATGGATTAAAAAAGTAATCACATTATTTATAACGAAAACTCATGCTGTGGATTAAATTCTGTCGAATGATTTATCAATGTTGCAGAAGCATTTTATACCAGCTGTGGCAAGGTATATATAAAGTGAAAAAGAAGGGATAGTTTCATTTGCCGGACTCACCTATACTTCGCTTCCGTTCTTTCGCGTGACTACTTCCTTCTCCCAAGTCCACACTCTATACAACAGATACTATAGTATATACTACGTATAGCCAACTGAACTATCATCTGGAGAGGAGGAGTGAGAAAATCGGCGTTCTCAGATTGAGAAGATCGACTTTACCTCCGCTTACCACGATTGCTTGTCTTTCCACGGAGTCCATTGGAGCGTCGAGAGCGAGAAAGATAAAGAGAAATAGCGGGGGGGGGGGGGGGGGGGTGGGGTCGCGCGACCTTATTCGATTACTGTCGCCAGTCGTACCAGGGTGGAGCGAAACTCGGATTATATCGATGCAATTGGACGTTCGACGAGCATTGCAATGCCATATAGAGCTGCGAGATCTACGGGTATATCGTTCCAAGTTCCAAGCTTCCTAGTCCAGATTTCTAGCTCTATGGCTACTCAACTTGTACCACCAGTGTATGTGTGTGTGTGTGTGTGTGTGTTGTGTGCTCCACTCTAGTGATCCTGTTTCCCTGTGATTTCACCGTGATGTCCTCTTGCGATCGAATTCCCAGGGGGTAAACATTGCCACAGTTGTTGTGTTTGCTTTTGGGAAATATCTTCCAGTTTACTCTCCCGACAACGAGATCATACAATAATATTAATTTCCGATCGCCAAAACTTTGGATCCGATTACAGGAAGACTAATCTTAAGGAGGACGGAATACGTGACACTATACTCAAATGAGTGTTAAATATTCAAAGGCGATTGTACTATTTTTTTAATGGTTTAATTGATTTTTCTGGCAACTGGATAAGGTAACACAATATTAGCTAATGATATATGCTAGTAACTCCATACTGAAAATAACCAATTTCTAAAACGTAATTTTTTCAAAATTATTAAAATTTAGAAGAGCGACACAGACAAACGGTCTATTACCAAATTTGAATAAATGCAGATGCACTGTAAAAAATGAGGTGTTAAATTTTACACCAGAGAAATTAACATCAATGGGTGTTGATTTCAACACCACTGTGTAGTCACAATAGGTCCATTTCTTTGATGTAAAATTCAACATCGCATTTTCTACAGTTTATTTCCCATCATCATATATGAAAAAAACTACGAGCTCCACAAGTACATCGCGCTTCGAAAGAGTAACTTATACGGAACGGTCGTCTTCGATCACGTAAGCCATCGATGTGTGGTAAAAAAAAAAGTCCCATCTCTGATCTTCGCAAACACTTTCCAGTGTTAACGGTTGAATGGTCAGCAGTGCACTACTGTTATTATTCTTACAATGCTACATAGTATAACCTTTATCCATCTCGCTGGAAGGCTCCATATATATATATGTAGAGAAAGGGTGAAACTGAGGAGTTCAACTAAGAGAAGTCTAGATGTTGACGTTTTCAGTATTGTGTATTCTGTATTCAATATACCCCGAAGCATATATATATATATACATATATACTATAAAATACAGTATACATATAGATAGATGGCCATAAAGATATTACTTCTGAATGCTTTCTCCTATCCTTGGTGTATTTTAGGATAGAATTCCAACAAGAGGCAAAGAGGTTGGCACGGGTATCCGATCGGAACGTAGCGAGGTTACTCGGTGCCAGTCTCGAGGATGATCCCATGTGCATTGTATCGGAAAACGGAGAGTATGGCGATCTAAATCAATATCTACAAAGTCATATTGCCGAGACATCAACCGTACACACCGCCAAGACTCTAAGGTAATAACTTATATTTTTTACCTATTACACTACAAATATAAGTGCGTAGCTTGCACATGTTTATCTGCAGTCACTTTTGAAATGCGTTGAAGCAATACGTCTTTTGCTTACCAATCTAATTAACTGAAACTGTTTTTTTTGCCATTTATTTTACTTATATTATTTTTCACCTATTCAATCCAACAACGTTTATATGATTTTTTCCTCGTTAACAGCTGTGAGATTGACATTAATATACCGTAAACTGTGTGTAGAATAATTAAATACGTAAATGTCAGTGAAGAGCCTAATTGCAAGTAAATTCATGCGTACTTAATTATTGTGCAGATATTGATAATCTAAACATGTACATATAGTAAGATGGGATGATGAGATACTTCCACGGAAAATTAACAAACTGGCCTCAGGGTGTTCTAGTCATGCCCATTAGACATCACCGGAAATTACATTGTGCAAATAACGCTGGCTCCTGAGAATGTATGCGGCATTGATGTGGAGCGCCTTTAGGCGCCTACAATTATCCCACGTTGGGAAATGGAGTGACGAGTAATTCGATAGAACAGGGTTGATACATTAGTGATAAAAGCGACCTAGAAAGTACGAAAGTCTGTTGTGTCTTAAATTAGCATTAATACTAAAAATGACTTTTCCTTCATATAAATTTTCCAGAACGAAATGATACCATTAATAACTCCAAATTGTAAAGTTCGAACGTTCAAGACACGGCTTTTTTTGTATAATTTGAAATCGTATATAAATCTTCACAACAGATGAGAAGTTTTGTACTACATCAATACAAATTATAGAACAATTTGAATTTGAAAATTTTTATTTGCTGTTAAACGAACCGGCCCCGGTCACCCCTTGCCTCAAATCTAGTGATTCAACTGCACGTATATATATATATGATGACATAAACGAAGTAGTGAAAGAACGCATCGGAAAAGCCAAAAACGAGACTTCCATCGAAGTACTGAATCTCGAAGAACGAGGGAGCTTTGCTTAACTGTATATGAATGTGTTAAAATATGGCTTCTACGTATACGCGCCGCCGACTTTCAGCCGTATATATACACGGGATTCTTCGTTCCCGTTGGCTTTTCTCACCTCTTCTGTTTATGCGGGTACTTTGACGATTCCCCATTTCGAGATGCCTTCAATGCCAGTAAGCGACTTTGAAGGCAAAGTAGAGAGATGAAAAGCGGGAAACTACGGCTCCTCTCGTGTGGATGTACATAGGCTGTGCTTGCATCAGAAAATGCACTCATGCGAGCAGAGAAATATATTGAAAGTGAGTGGGCTCACCGTTCCATTGGGTTTTTTGTTATAGCTTCGGCACTCTCATATACATGGCAACGCAAATAGCGTCGGGCATGAAGTACCTAGAAGAGATGGACTTTGTACATCAAGATCTTGCCACGAGGTAAGTAAATATATGATATGCTGTGCGTATCAGCACTACGAAACTATCTGATCGTATTGTTTGATATATGAAACTCTCTTTGCAATTATTTCACTTAACTCACTATAATAAGTAATCAGAAATGTTTGGAAAAATAAAAAAATTATGAAATTTCGCTTTCGTATAGAAGAAACTACGGTATTGGTTTTGATTTCCGGTGACGTGACGACTTCTTTAAACGAGGCTTTTAATTTACACTTTTGCGCCAATATTTTGACGTGCCTATTGCGGAGTACAATTGCATAATTGATTTTCTTAAACTGTTGGAATTACATTTTTTTCAGCTGCTAAATTTTATCAAAGAATTATGCATTCTTTCACAAAAAAAGTGATTTCTAAGAAAAGTAGCTAAAAACAGCTATGTTTTAGTGTAATTTAAGCGGAAAATAAGATTAAAATTAATTTTACTATAACATTTTAAAGACACAGGTGAAAGGACACACCAACATTTTTTTGTTGCAATAACTGTAATACGCTTCATTACTTGACTGAAATTGAGAGACCAATGTACCTCCAGGCTAAATGTTATATTGTATCTACAAAGGAAGAGGCGATAAGCGAGACCGAAAGGAATGAAGCGTTCTAGCGAGGAGTAAAGGCAGCTTAGTTCCGGTGGAGTGCTATGAGGCGGTGAGAAACCGAGATCGCTCCATTAGTTTAGTACATCGTTTTATCGTTTGACTCGACACCCGACAATCTCACCCTTCGCATTACTCGTTCTATCATCCAGCGTATCGTACTTTGCCTCACCTATATAATCTACTATTCGGCCACATTCGTAACCTACAAAATGTTTAGATTACGAGTACATTGCATTTAATTAATTGGTGACGAGAAAAGGAAATTTATTTATTTTTTCTTAATTTGACTTCCAGCCGGCAAAAATTACTGGCAGATTATCAAGTTTTTTTTTCATCGTTAATTAGTAATCTTTTGTCTAAAATTTTGTTTTTGGGTCGCAGCTAGAAAAAGTTTGTATACGAAACATGATTTTTAGAATTTTTTTCTCATTTTCGGTACATCACAGATGAAAAAACCGAGCGAATATTGGAAGGTTGCACACACACGAATAAAGGATTTAATTGTCGCGATTTATATTAATAAATTTCAGGCAAATGGTCTCTGGTCCACGGGCAACAGTGAATTTCGACGTCCTTTTCCAAACCATCCCTTGTACAAGCCGTTCACTACAGATGTTACTTTTAAATTAACCCATTTTAAGTATGAATGATGTTTCATTCTTTTTACTTTTATAGTCCCAATTTGCAAGTGCTTAACACGTTCCGAGCATAACGATTTTTTTTAATCCCACAGCAAGGTGTGAAATAATTTTCTCCCAATAATCGATTGATAAAAGATATATTTTGTAAAAACGATCTGCTAATGATAAATATTACGTATTCGCGGATACAACCACAAAACTCTCAGGAATAATTCTTGGAAAATGAAAAACAAACATAGCTGCGTACATCTGTTTAAAAATAATGCCAATCGTAAATGTTCCGCACCCGAAAATGATATCAATCGTCCGAATACAAAAGAGTTAGAGCTTAATAGCCACTTCGAGGAAAATGTTACTTACCGCGCAAAAAGGAAGGTATTAGAACAATATAAAAAACAGTATGACAATTAAAAAGTCTTAAGTATGATCTATTGAACTGAATAATACTAAAGTGTATTAGACCAAATTATTAATTTTCAGGGTCTATTTCGATATCTCCATGATTTTCGGTGTACAAGTCAATCGCTCCATTATTTCAGTTGTCCAAATCAATATTTTCATAGTTTTCGGTGTCCAGGTCGATATTTCCACAGTTCTCGATGTCTGGGTATATTTTTTGACAGCTTTCAATGTCCAGGTAAATTTTCCCGAAGTTCTTGATGTCTATATATAATTCGTCATTTTTTTTAATGTCTAGACCGAGCTGAACGTCGCAAATAAAATCGCATACGGTGGACATATCGATCTGGACGATGAAAGATAATAATTCGGTCTAATACTCTTTATTATTATTCAGCCCAATATAATACACTTGAGGTTTTTTATTTTTAACACTGTTTCTAGGACCGTTTTAATAAAATTGGTTTCTGAGGATCAAATCTTAGAAATTCAGTCTCTGATAGCGATAAATTCACTGAAAGTTTTATACGTTAGTGATATAAATGTAGTATCTTAAGTCGAAGACGTCTTTTATAAGCACTAATTTGAATACGGATTTTATTTTATACTTGGCCTTGACCCAACTAGTCCCGATCTCCACTATTGATATTCGTGGTTCTACGCAAAATTCAGTATGCAGCAACATACGGGATAATTATCAAAAACCATAAGCAGACATATGCTCTTAATGCTGAAATAGCGGGACTGAAAGGTCTTTATGAAACTCAATTGTGTAATAACAAAGACGACAGGTTTTAACAGATTTTTTTTTCACGTTAATAAGCGTATATTACGTCGAGTCATACGAATGCTAGCCTTATTAACGAGTGAACACGAAAGGTACGATGTAAAAGAGGAATGGAGAACTCACGAAGTTGTTAATGGTTCCTAGTAAATATTAATAGACCGATAATGAGTGCCTTGAGAGAGGCAGAGAGCTAGAGAAAAGAGTTCGTGCCATGAAAATTAAAACTACTGGTTAGTCTGAGCCAACAAATCTCACTTTCTGCCCCTTTCGGGGCACACGAAAAGTTGTGCGAAAAGCCTCATTACCGCGTCCAACTAGAACATTTGCTTCGTCTGGCTCGTGTGGACTCTGTACATTCAATGAAATATTGAAGTGATGTAAAAATATACTTGTACGAATAAAATTAACGAACGTTAGCCATTCCATCGAATATACTGCCAATTATTCTTTGGAAGGAAATCTCGATGAAAGATACTCGGTTGGAATATTGTTACATAAGTTACCGTTAGACCCAATCAAAAATAGCAGCATACGATAGGATAGCCACGGAAGCAATTATAAATAAATTGTAATTAAAGAAACCAAACACATCGATTTCCGTTAAGGTGATTTATATGGAATTTAAATTTAATTCTTGTTATCCAAACGTCCACTTAAAGTGACGAAAGACTCAAAATAAAATTCTCTTACTACACTAGTACTTGAAGAAAATTTATAGACGTCCGTACTAATTTAAAAAGTGCAAGGAAAAGAAGAAGGCAAAGTCTTCCTAAAACATGAGAGTTTTTCAAACACACACAAAAAATATTTATTTGTCGGTATCAATTTTTTATTTTTATTACAAAAAAGCCATAAGTGATCTTTCAATATTTTATTAAGCGAGTATGCACCGATGTTTTGGGGAGAAAAATATTTATATTTGACATCGCTTTTTCAAGTAGGAGACGAGAAATGTGATTGGAAAATTTGTTGTCGCAACAGTAATCTAATAAGTGAAATATAATGTCTACCGCAACTCTGTTCCAGAAATTGTTTGGTGCATCGAAACTATATGGTAAAAGTTTCGGACCTTGGTCCCGGTAGAATAGCCTATGTTGCTGATTACTTCAAGGTGGAAGGACGACCACCACTGCCCATCCGGTGGATGGCATGGGAGTCGATGCTGTTGGTGAGTAAAGGATTTAGTGAAACTTCCTAACTAAATCCCATCTGCCATAATTCGGTAAATGAATGATATATGAAGGCAGAAATTGATCGAACGAAATGTATATTCTCTTAAGTTTTATCTGTCAGTAGAAGGAAGCATGTACAGTGAATGTCACTTGAAGAGAAGTGAATTTTTGTAGTTACCGGCATCTCTTACATTTCTGATTTCAATATGATTCATCGGCCAATGAATATGTGGTGGCCAATAAATGTACAGTTTATCCTACCTGGAGAATATACGTTCTGACGCCATAAAAAATTGCAAGTTTTCTCGTTCAACGATCCACGACGAGCGACCGGTACGCACACCAGACACGTTATGTCGACGAATGAGGTGACGTAGAGATGGGGGGGCAGGGTGGGTTACTGCATTTCATCGAAACTCGGCGCGGGAGTAAAAAAAACAGAGTCCACGTTCACGTCAGCTTTCCATGAGCTCCCCCGGGTTCTCGACCATGCAACCAGTTCTACTTTTACATTTTTTTTTTACGCCAAGAGTGCAAACTGTATACGTGACCGGAACGTAAAATTGACGTCGGAAATTTAATTGGAAATCCGATAATCGCGTGACGTCCTGCGATAATTGACAGATGAACTCGTCGTCGCGGTATTGGTTGAAGAAACTTGAACAAAAGCTTTGGTTTTGATACTTTTTTTAACTGTGACAGTTTTCAGATATCATATTTTTGTGAAAAGCCGCAGAAAAATCTAAAGTTTTTGAATGTGAATTGAGTTCTGAAAGACGTCGAAAGTTCTCTGTTAATCAAACACTGGGAATCCGATGCCCACGATGTTCTCATTAACCATTGAGAAATTGATTGAATAACTCAAAAGATTCTCAGCTATTTACAGCGAAATTCTCAAAACGGCTCACCATGACAGTCCAAAAATGCATCCCTTACATATAGAAAGTAGCGTGAACCACGAGTGGCAGCGACAGCAACTGATACACTGCTGGCAGTAAAAAGAGGGACACTACCTAGATATACCGGTGGAGCATATTAATTTTCAATGTTCGCCCACTTCATTGTACCAATTGAAATGAATGAACGATCCAAATGAGAGCAATAAACCCTTGGACTGTCATGGCGGATCGTTATCGCGGCCACTTTGAAATGCGACTCTCGTTTTAACTGTCCGAAGAAATTATGATTTCGAAAGTTAGCATGTCTATATTTGCACATCGGTCCTCAGCAATGTTGAGTGTCTCTTAAGTACTATTAAATCAAAAGGGATGGAAGTTGTGCTCAATGCTTTCAATGCCCGCCATGACATTCAACATGACGTTCATGACAATTCAGGACTTTATTCTTACCCTTAAAACAACGTTTGCACCACCAATGGTTGCGCAACCCAATGATTATAAGCAGAATAAAGGAATATAACGCTACGTGGTAACCTTCAGTAATTATCAGGTTAATTGCCGACATTATTTTGAATTATCATTTAGACTAAACGACTAAATATTTTGAAAGCACTTTCGAGTTGTACAGTGTGCGCGCAGAGCAACGATGGCATAACGAGAAATTCACAAATTGATCCCTAATGTCGATTCAATGGCACGACAATTATACCTGAAAGCTCTCTCGGTGGCACGCGCGTTTCGCCGATATACATGAATTTAACACATAGAGTCGCTTGAAATATAACATTTAACATGCATTTGCATAGTTGTTTCAAATCGACCACGTCATTAATGTTTCATTATAGCCCATTATTTATCCGGGACGTACCCCACACGCGTTACCTTGCTTTCTATCGTATACTCACCCTAACCCAAGCACCGCCACGCTATAATGAAACGCGTACGCTCGTGCCCGTACGTTCACCGTATAAAGCTTCGACCGACGATTACTTTAAATTACGAGGACACCGCGAATGTCGAGCGCTTTAATGAGGGTGCGTGGAAATCGGGTTGATATCGCCAGGTACGACATTACCAGAATTCACTAGTCTCGTTATTCTCGAGAATATTTTCCAAAGAAGATTTGTAAAGTTCAAATTATTCATTCGTTAACGTGTCGCATACGAATTGCGAATCTCATGCATAAGGCGTATGTAAGACATGACATACGAATAGCGATCAAATTCCATTAGACGTTGTCATTTTCTAAATAGAGTTCGTGGCATTATAAGAAATAAAAGACAACTTTATTTTTATTCGAAGACACCGACAGAACATATTTTTGATCAACGAATTCAATACTTGTACGTAAATTATTTGTAAACTGTAAAAAAAATTTAATCAGTAACGATAAGATTTGAGCGAGTTTGATGACGAGCTTTCATAACTGTAAGAGGACTGCTTGATTTAGGGAAAAAATACTTCAAAGAGCGACGTTTGGTCGTTCGCCGTTACGTTCTGGGAGATTTTATCATTCGCGAGGGAACAACCATTTGAGGAGTTGCCCGATCACCGGATAGTCGAGAATGCGACGTTCTTCTATCAAGAAGACGATAGGAGGGTGAGTAAACAAAATTTTCTGATTATATATGTCTCCTCAGAGCTGTTCATACATTTCTCTTCAACATTTAGAGCCCGGTTGAATCTACAAGAATTTGGTAGCCCCAAAATTATTGGTATTCGTGATTTTTCCCTGCTCGCAGATGATTCTACCATTTCCGAAGAACTGTCCTAAAGAGATGTATGATCTGATGCGCGAGTGCTGGCAGCGAAACGAGGTTGATCGTCCGACATTTCAAGAGATTCATATGTTTCTGCAGCGGAAAAATCTAGGCTACAAGCCGAGCACGGGAAACGACACTTGATACAGAGAACTGGAAGGCTGGAATCTCATCCGGCTTTCTATGATCGGCGAATTGAATGGCAATTGGTGGAGCTGTCCCCCATCAACGGCTAAATAACAAAACGCGAGTTATTCGTTGAATTAAATATACTATTCGATGACGAAAAAAAAAAAAAGAAAACAATTTATGAAATAACAATGAAAAATCTCATGCTGAGAGAATTGTTATGTCAAAGACACACGGGCGGCACGACTGAACAAGTTAATAGCTAACCGAAATGACAATAAAACGTCGCATTTTCCAGCTGCGTATCATATCAATACAATCTTACTCGTGAAATTTCATTAAATCATTGACTCCATCTTTGCGAACAAAAAGACAATTAAAATTCTGGTCTACAAAAATATTCTGTTCAGTGGTATGGAGTGTGGCAATTAAGCGCTGGCAGAGAAAATAAAACCCTGCAATTAGAAATAAGGTACCGTTTGACAGCATGATTCTGAAAGAGAAATAATAACAGTGCCTGAAGTACTCCAGAAGTGCGATGCACCTGAAAACCCAATTGGACAGAGTTATTTTTAGAGCCGAATAACCATTAACACCGACAGAAGCGTACGAGTCACGATGTAATGATTCCTGAATGACGCAACTGCACTGTGTTCAGTTATAGAGAATGAAGGCAAATTTCTCGAGGACATGAGACCATATGACATTTAGAAATAACCGCAACAGCAAGCAAAACGGGTTCGTAATTGTCAAGTGCACATTTGATAAAATATCGCCAATATCCGCCGGTTAAATCCTATTACATATGTAAGTATATGCCCGATAATTACAACAAGCGTCTGGAGGTATAGATTTTACAACTTATCAGTTCGTCTACGTTCAGACAATCAATGGTACACGAATGGCAACGACCTATGACCGTACTCTCGTAACGACTTAGCGCCTTCGGTAAGAACCTAAAACTCATGACGTACGTTTAACATTTCAACAAAAGCAATGGTTCCAAATATATCAGGTGCCTGAGATTCTATTGGATGTGTCTAATATTTGACAGTTCTATAAGAGGGAGGCTAGAAATTATGGAATTGAAAACCTCGAGTAGGCGAATTTTACTATAATCTCGTTTAAAGCTGACACTTACTGTACCGATTATTCTACTGTCTATCGGGCCTATACTTACATGTTAAAAGATGATGCTATGAATCACGTTGGCGTACTGAAAGCAGCAAAAGCACGATTACCAGAAATAGGAGATACAACAAGAATAGCAAAACCAGTATAACGTCACCAAAAGCTAAACGTGGTAACGTTACCACGACAATCCTACTTTCAAGGGATTTCTCTGTTGGGTCCTCCTATGTCAGTGGTGATCCACAGAGAGGGATGCTCCAATGGTGGTGATGAAATACATGTTCAATAAATCGGGCGTATGTTATTCCGAAATTGATACTGTCAGCAAACAAGCATTTGATATCCCGCTGGGTTGGTCGCACGAGCTCCTGCTTCTGTGTCGTTCCGTAGTCACGTCGCCGCGGATATATATGGGTCCAATAACAAAATCGCCTGAATTTCATCGTTGCCCTGCCTCCACACCGATCCGCGCTATAGCTGCTACTCTGCCTAGCGTCGTCCATCTAGTTCGCGTACCAGGAGCTGTCTCTCTCTCTCTCGCTCTCTCTCTATCTCCTGGCTGCAGCTTGTGAAAAGGAGGAAATCGACAACCACAATAGGCGAGACAAACAGTCGGATTCAGCGAAGCAATGCGACGAATACCATAAGTTATGTACAGATGCATGAATAGAATTGTCGCCAGGTAGGGGATGGATCTATTGATTTCTGTTGCCCATAACTCGACTCTCATATTCTAGGAACAATTCTCTCCGACAAATTGGCGTCATCGTATCCCTCGAGAAATTGTCGTGGATTGCATGTTATACATTCGTAACATATCTACCCTGTATAGTTTTACAACGTTCATTTCATATTCTATTCATTAAAGTAGAATTATCAAAGACCATTTTTCATGAGGGTATATAAAAATTGACTAGATTATCAAATTATTGGAAAAATATAACTCCAATGTTTTTTTTTTTAAATTCTAACTTTCATTGAAATGTCACTCAATGTTTCTATTTTTAATTAAATATAATGTTTATTCTGGACGTAACATGAAGCAACTTCTCTTTTTAAAGCCTCCATACTTCTTAAATCGTGTGAGTTAAAATATTTGGAGTCATTTAAAAATGTTGGGCTGTCTCTTTCATTTACATTAAAGCATCGGAGTTTTTTTTCCTGGTATGTAAGCATAAAAAAATAACGCTCCAAGTATAAGAAAGGATTATTAATCTATACATTCACCATTTTTGTATAATGCAGTTCAACTGCCTTCGGCGGTGATAAACGAGTGAATAGAGTAAGAGAGATAAAATCTTTTATACGGGGCATTAAATACCGTAAGAATGAATTGAAGAATACATGATAAAGAGGCTAGAATTTATACGTAGATGAGATGCCTCAGATGCATATATTCCTCAGTATACCAGAGAGTATAATCTGTTTGCTGAGTGACAGTCGTGAAGCTGAATTGAATCTGTAATACATGCAGAAAAATCTTTTGTACGTAAAATATTTCATCGGAAAATCTTTCCGCGCTATACATATACTAAGCCAATGAGTTTTGAGGGAGGGATGAGCGTACTATATTGTGAGGGCGGAACGCGAAAACCAAGATGAAGACATGAGGGAGTACGAAGGCTTGCGGGTAAACTTAGATTGGTCTTTCGGCAAACTACTTGTAAGCTTAAAATGCGCTTAGCCAAAGTGCATGAATGTTTGACAATACGAATAGAGGTTGCAGGTATATACATATATGTATGTATATAGTCGTTCGTGATGCTACCTATACATACGATATAGAGATACATAGTATATTTAAAAATATATATGATGATGATGATGATAAAATGAAGTCAGATGGTGATGGAAGAATAACATGCAAATTTGAAGTGTATGAATCGCATATGTATGCAACCTGATACTGCAATGTAGTGTAAAAGAGCTTGCAGTTTGTATTACACTTCGTATTAAGCGAGAGTATGTATTTTCACCTTGTTTTCCTAAATGAGTATCACGCGCTTGCAAGTCGTTCGCTTTTTTCCCCTTACATATGAATTTTTTCACATAGCCGTAGAGGAGAAGAGTGTGTTAGCTGTACCGGTTGAGAGCTTCGTAAAAGCTTCGCCCCAATAAAACTGAGTATTCGACAAATAGAAGCCGAAAGAGTGAAATAGGGTGAAAGAGTAAAAAGAAAAGTGGGATATGTTTGGTGTTTACCGCACGAGACAATTACTGAATATACGATATATGAAGAAAAACAAAGGCTATTGACGCATCGATTGGTATATATATATATTTTTTTTTTCAATATCATCCTGCGTATTTGTAACTCTTTCGGAAGAAACGGCTCTCATGGCGTTCAGTGTGAGCTATAACAATACAGTGACGCTGTACCTATTTTTTTCCTATTCATATAGACTCATTGTTAAGACTATTGTTTTCCCTGATCCAAACCAAGTTCAATGTTTTCTACTTGTGTGTGCCAGCTGGATGTGGATTGTTAATGTGGTACATGATATGATATGATATGATATGAATCATGCGAATGAGTGTGCCTCATAACACACGAAAAAAAAAGTCGTTAATTAAATGGAAGATGTGAAAATACTGATGAATATAGTAAGAATAATAATATGTAAAGAGTTCACTTAGAATATAAAGGAGACATTTCCTGCAATGCAGCCTGAAGTCAGGGACTTAACTGATCTTTTCTTTCTTGTCCTCACGTTTTTCCTTCCCATAGAAGTGATTGCAATCGTGTGAAGGCTATTCTCTGACCACTTCCAAAGGTTACAACCACTTCTATTTAAAAAAAAAGAGAGCAAACGAGGGAAAGTAAAGTGGGTCAAAGTGGTACTGATTCCAGAGTGCAGGTAAGTTTCCTCAATACCGTTTAAAACCGACCCAAGTGCAACTCCACTGGGCTCAGGGTTCAATAAATTATATGGGAATCTCGACATATCCACGACGATAATCCTCTATTACGCGCCTAATTACCGTGAGGAGAGAGAAACTATGGTAACTTTGTCATACTCGGTCAACCTGGCTTTTTCGGTATGCGGTGTGTGGTCTACCTCGAATTTTATGAATTTCCGTGCTCATTTTAGCAAAACCATCCTTAGTGAGTGTAAAACAAATATTTCATGCAGCAATAATATACAATAGCGGGAATAATGTGAAGATTTTTAAATCTTTTACCAGAAGCAGACATTTTGAAAGATCATTGCTCACAAAATCTTTCTTATTTGAATTCATCCGAAAGTGACGTTAAACATAATTCCAAAATTAAAGCGGAGAAATTTTTTTTTAGTTCCCCAGACAAAAGATATTAATTGACTTACAAATTCAGGAAATAATGTTGGTGTTTACAAGCATGGTCCTTTTAAAGTTTTGATTTTTCTTGACATTTGCTTCGCATAACTGGTGTAGAATGTTGTTACAAACATAATGAAATGCCATAGACTTGAATCCTATGAGTGGTTAATTTTGAATCACGAGCAGAGTTGAAAAAGCCTAAAGCTGATTCACCATGGTATATCAGTCAACAAAACTGATTTTAACACTGCCAGAAAAATAATTTATTCTAATCCTGATATAATATATTTATTTCATATTTATTGGAGGACTAGAGTAAAAAAATATAAATATCTGAAAATAATTTTTTTTAAACATGATGGAAGAATACAGGACATTTCTGGTATAAGCAGAAAAAAAATGGTAAACCACATTATCGAGGTAGATCGAATACGCCAACACTATCGAAACTAAGAAAATATTTTCGTTGTCGAATTGCGCAATTTTTAGACCCTTCTCACCTAATCCCTTTTTGTTCCAAAAAACCAAATAATGACAGGAATGTTCAAGGCATCCGCAAGAATATATGCATAAAACGTAATGTAGTATCGAGCTCTTGGTAAAGAATGTACCTATACGTAATGTGATAACGATTGTATGTATGTATGATAAGTTATAAGATTCCAGTGCGTCACTATATCGTTTTTCAATGAACAAGTATAGGAAATACGAAAAGACAACTGCGAAGAGTTGCATTGCAGATTAAAAAAAAATAAATAAAAAAAAAGTAATTGATGTGCTGGATGTAGGTTTATCGCAAATGCTGATGAAAGATATGGAAATAGCGTCGGTGTGCAAATGATTATAATCGTTGACGGATCTCACATGCTCTACCCTCGTTACTTATAAAAGAAAAAAAAGCTAATATGAAAATATATATAAGAAACGCAAAGTTATATCGCACTCGGGACCTCGTTGATTCATCAATACATATATAAATCATTATATATATATAAATATATATATTATAAAAAAAATAAATGAGTGTAAGCGGTCGAAACGCCGTTTACAATCGCCATCTCGACCCATATCTCTAAACACATAATCATAATCTACAATTAAGCCTAGCGTATAATATATATAAATCTTCAAGAGCAAAAAAAAAACATAATTTGCGATGAAATCTGAAAATGTAAATATAATAATTAAAACTGCACATTTGATGATCGCAGTATCATAAGAGGAGTTGACTATTGTTATCGATGGCGTATTATCATCATATCGACTATGTTGTACTACATCTAACTACTATTAATATTACACCCTGTATAAATGTTCACGTCTATTTAATACGTTTGTACATAACAATCCGATTTCAATAAATATTCAGCGCTTTGATTTGTCGCTCGACCGATTGCATTCATGTGTATATTTATGTGTTTTCGATCTGATACTCTCAATTTTATTCCATCGGTAACCTTTGTACAGCTATTCAGATAATAATTAGCATTGCAAAAAACGAATTATCAACACCATGAGTAGGATATTCTCAGATATTCTTTGATCATTATTGTAAATAATAATCGAGTAATAAAACTGGAGTAATTCGTTGGATACAGCAGCTACAAGTGGCACTGTGATCAACCTTGACTTATGGTTGACTGGAAATTTCTCTCAGACTTTTATGGTATAACTGGCGATGAAGTTACCCCTCGACTTTTTGTATCGTGATTCTTTCATAGCAAGAATCACCTAATCGTGTATTCTGAATAGAAAGACTACACGTACAATCACATATGGGACCTTAAGCCTCAGGAGAGTAACCTCGCCGTATTCTCTTTGTAATCCTTGGCCCTGAGGTCTACGAAACGCTGGCCGTTGTCGACGTCGCCACCGCCAAGGCTTGATATTAATCCTATATGAAACATTTGATCTGGGCTTCTCGGATTTTCCGGGGCCACGAGGATTACGAAGCTGCTTGGTACTGTCGGGCACTTCCTTTCCCCACACCTTCCTTTAGTCGAGTCCCGACAGAGAGAGAGAGAGAGAGCGAGAGAGAGAGAATGAGAGAGAGAAAGAGCGAGAGAGAGAGTGAATGAGAGAGAGAGAGAGCTCTATATAGTCGTCGTAGTACGTCGATGATACCGATAACGACCCGGAAGGTCGCGGCCCGAGGGGCCGTCGTCGAGGGGATGAAGGATTACCGAAGGTAAGTCAACCAGCAGCTCACTCAGTCTCTGCGGAAGCATCGCCCTGGTGAACTCAGCTTCCGGCGTCGTTCCACTATGCACACTATGGCACAACCAGTGGCGTACAATCTTGAGCCATCATTCTCGCTCGAGGTGTCCAACGCACCCTATCGACGTAGTGTCGAAAGCTAAACATGAACGACGAAGCCGGTGCTATATGCAAATCGCTTATTCATCGTCTATCAAAGCATCTCGGGGATACTATGCTTCAACACCAACCCGAATTTGGCACTGTCTTTATATCTGGGATTTATGAACACTACACTGAGAAATAGTATATTGTGTAGGATGAGCCAAAAGTTTACCGATTAAAATGAATGTGAGCTCTTGCTCTTCAAGCAAGAGCTATAAATATTATAAATTATTCACAAATAATAGAGAGGTGTGAAAATTTTCTTTCCCCCACAATGATCAGTGATGATTACATATTTAAAAAAATCCATATTCTAGCAGACGAACAAAATAGAGAGCCCTCAACAGGCTGTGGTTCGTTGGAACTAATTTCCTTAAGAAGAAATGCTGCAGTTTTTTTTTTCATAAGGAAATTTACAATCACTTACAATCTCCTGGAAACTATCCGCGATGAAATTCAGTTATGTTTCTCCTCGAACGGTTGATAGTTCGGAAAGCAATTGATTTATGGATCTACGACCACTGAAACTCCATTTCCAATAGCCTTCGTATACGGCTCAATCCCCGATATTATTAATCTGTTCGTTTCTTCGCTCTGCTATATATACTATATCGGAAAATCAGATATGCAACTGAATTTGATGTCAAATGAAGCACTTTATTTCTATTTAAGAAAATATGATTTAAAATTCTACGGCCACTTTTTCCACCATTGACGTATCGACAATTTGAATGGAATAAAGCTGTACCACTTTTGACCAACAATAAATCAGAAATAATGTATTTCAAGATGCTACGAGGTAAAGCAATGTCTCGGATAAAAGAGCGAGATGAGAAATAGATCTTATTACATCCTATCATTTTCACTTGAAATGTTTGCAGCGTTTTCCGATTACGAAAAGCAGATGAGAAACCTTTACGATTTAAACGATAGAAAACCGATAGTCGGGAGCGGCATTGCTTGGAGGCATGTGAAAAGCGATCAAATATACGTACGCTGTAATATTCCAGTGAACTCAGTCAGCTCTTCATCTCTTTATAGAAAATTCGGGATTATTCAGTGAAATTAGCAGACTAGTTACTTTTCCTTGAAGCTATTTATATAGCTGAAAGTAATATTATTCAAATTACGATGGAGTGTATCCGAAAGTCAAAGTTACATTCAAGTTCGTATTTATTTTAGTTTAGAATCATGGCACAAATTTATTGAGCGAAATTCGTTGTACTTTTTTGTCGTTTTATAAATCAGATTTATTAAGAAAGATCGCCTTATATATGTTTTTACCGCATTTCAACTTTAGCTATAACGTATAAAGACATCCGGTAGAGATAGTTTAACCAGGTATGCAGGAAAATAAAAGATAAGAACAAAGCCATTTTTTAGAATACTCTGTCTATTATTTCTTACATTACTCTCGTGCGTCAATGCTTTTATCTTCAAATCACATTTTACTGTCGAGAGAGCGATGGCGTTAAAGCCAGGATCTAGGATTTGCATTCGAGATTCCACGTTTTCTTCCTTCCTCCTATTTATTCTGACCTGACCTCTTTTTATATCTCGTCTCACCAAACGACAGTCATGAATATAGGAATTTTGGTATAGTCAGCAGTCCCATAAAATGGTCGAAGAATCACAACTCAGTGATGCTGTCCTGCAGAGATTGAAAGGGAAAGTAAGAAGTTATTTACCCAGCCATTTGAATCCTTTCGACATCGTGAAGTTCCATCAAAAATACAAAATATTTGAGACCAAACAAATATTTAGGATGAAAACTATCAGAACAAAATAATCAATAATCCCTGACCATTTAAAAAGACCATGTAAAAGAATAACAACTCTAAATTATTCATATTTATTGCAAAATTATGAAAATGTTGATTTCTGAACAAAAATGAGTCATTATGGTTTATTTTTTAAAAAATCAAAAAATAGTTTTTCATTCCTATGGTGCCCATGCATCTCCACAAGATAACAGAATATATTTTAAAAAACGACGGTTCAGATTTCATTCACCTAAGTAAATTGTAGTAATTTACGTAATTGGAAACTTAATGTCCAATAATTTGGTCCTGGGTGATCGTAATAATCCAAAGAGGGAAAAAAGTGGTCCTTGGAAAGTTGGTATCAAGGCTACAATATTTGTTTTTTTTATATAAAGAACTGAGTATATTTTTATGCGGGTCTCGGAGAAATGTGGTAGTAGTAACTGCGTATATTTACCCTAGACTCGTTGACCAACGAAAAACCCGTTTGTATCGCACTCTCGGGCCCTATTATCGGAAAATACAGGCCATACGCATTTCGATTGGTCCACTAGTTGGGTGGACGCTTAGTTAGAGGACAGACAGGGGTCGCAAGCACGGAACGGGATGAGGGGGGTCTCTAGTACCCTCATTAATCCTCTTAATTTGAAAGTAACAACGCTGCCGCGCCATTTGCACCTGCCACACCGTCGCGTAGGGGAAAGCACGAGCCTCCCGGTACAATAATTTAAATCGTTTCGAGTCCCAGCAGCAGCACCACCATCACTACCAACAAACGGAACTAGAACGAAACATCACGCGTGCAAATGTTTCTTGTCCTCCCGTTCCACCTTCTATTTATAATATTCAGTAGTGGCTGCAAAACCCCGGTAAAATGTTCGCTATAAATGCGTTCACACAAATATAAAACACGATCTATGTTCCGAAATATAGGGTGATTAGTTAATTAATTAGTTAATTAGTTATTGACCACTGGAATGTAAAAAAGAAAAAGTTGGAATGTAGCGTCCTCATAATTTTTCATCTTGCACAAAGATAACGAGGAAACCAAAATTGATCAGCATTCTTTTTCATAGAGGCAGCTTTGTAAAAATTCAAAAATAATGAGGAAGGAATGTGCAAAATTCTATTTTCTAAGTCTTGACTGACTCTTGAAAGATCGACCCAAAACCCTGAACAAAATACATAGAATTTGGGAATTTATTGTCAGTGGCCAATGATAACGTAACGAATTAAAATATTGCAGTGATGAATTGAGATATTGGCCTTTGGTAATTCCGTCGACAACATTTTTTTAGTTCATTATAGCCTCCTCCAACAATAATATATTATGCAACAAGGGAAGTGCAAGATTTTCCCCGATATGGAAGTTTCCTGAGCGAAGCGAGGGCTAAAATCACATGAGGTGAAAATCTGCTTCTTTTTCGGCTTCGTTAAAATTATCACATTCCTTGCGTTGCAAAAACCGCCATATTATTGTCACCATAACTGCTCCGGGAGTAATAGAGCTGGCAAAGGGAGTAATGAGCTCTATTACACCCTGTACATGCGAAATATAAAAATCAGCATGATGTAAAAAGTTTACGTTGCTTGCTTATTGTGATATAGTCGTCAGGTTCGTAATACCATCACTTGAATTCGTAATCCTGAGCTATAGTGAAAGAATAAAAGAGACGTTGGTAGATGAAAAAGAAGCTTGTAGACGAGGTTAACTACTCGTGGAATACAAATATATAGAGCATAAAATGTTGATCGTTAATGTTAACCTTATCTCATATACGTTGAAATTGGCACTTCATCCCAACGACGAGAGCAACATGAGTGCTGGGGACAAAGTAGAAAATACTCATAACTAAGTGCAATGAGAAGATAAGACGTTACATAACGAGACAACAATGATAAGCACTATTGTTGGGATTCTAGGATGTCGGATATAACCCGCTTCATATATGCGAAGCATTACGGATATTTTGTATCCCGGCTCTTCTATCGTTAATAGACATAAAGCACAATGATCCATTCAATATATCCAACCTACCCCTCGACAGTTCGTAGAAATTTTCTTTGTTGACATATACCTTTGCTAAAGCATCTTACTGACATCGACAAACTAATTTGCTAATGAATTAAATTGCTTTTACTAGCATGACCGATATGACTATAAAGAGCCAGTGACTGGAAAAGCGTAGTTGGTGAAAGAGGTAGCAACGACACATTTAAACTATCTGTGAATTATGTTATTCAACAATGCCGCTCTAAAGTAAAGAGCAGGGCTCTTATTCAATATTTTGTTATGTTGCTAATATTTATATAAGATGGAGAAACTTATGGGATCTTTTTATGCACAATTGTAGATACATTTTGCCACTTGAAAAGAAGAAATAAAATATAATTCATAAATACAAAGTGCAGTACTTTTTCTTCTTTTTTTTTTCTCAGACTGTAAAAGCACAATAAAATTCGCATTGCTCTTCTGTTCATCCTCCTCTTGGACAAGTATAACATATTTAGTAGTAACGTGATCGTTTCTCTTGTTGTCCTACGTAGAAAAGCTTGATTTATTAATACGTGCATATACGCTGCGGTGGAACCGCAAAGCGAAAGAGAAACAACAAGAGTAGAGCCAACAACAGCGAGGACCACATCAGTTTGCATTCGGATCAGCGTACATAACGTAACACATAAAGCATATAGCTCGGAGCCATGACGATTATCTGTGGTCAAAATGTAAATTCGTTGAATGCGCACCTAGTCGCCGACATCGTCACTTTAATCCGGTATTATGGTGATGTTACTTGAGAGAGATGAGATAAACAATGCAAGTTTTAGTTTATATATCGATTGCGCTTTTTGTAAATATATTAGTTTTAAAATCACTCCGCTTTATAGGTAGGAATCCATTTCCACAGAACCCTTATGTGGGCAATTGTTTAAACTGACACCATTTAAAAACATGTACGCATCCGTTATAACAATAATCGATACCCACTGCGACGTGAAAGAAATATGTATCAATTCATAGTCCATTCGCTGGAGCTTTTTTTTCTTAATGTCTTCAAGACGTCAGTCTCAAACCATTGACAGAGTCTAATGACGACGATGATGATGATAGAAATGGGTGATTAATCGATGAAGTTGAACTATTGATTTGACACCAATGAATGAGTCGTATAGGTGCAGTGTAAAATGCCTTAGCGTAGAACATAATAAATCGTACATAGCAAAAAAAAATGTTTCAACTTCACAACGTCCATTAAAAAAGTAACGCTTGTTACTTTTTTACGGTGAACAATTTATTATATCTATAACGTACATATGTACACTTAAATGGTGAACATATAAAGGTACTTCGTTCCGCCTGACTGAGGTCATGTCGTATACAATTTTGTTGTGTCACATTTAGTATGTGCAGTCAAAATCTGTGTACACGATTGTTCATGCAGGGATGATGGGTTCTGCAGAAATTTCCCGCCTCCTGATATTGGGTGAACTGTATACGTTTGACTTCAGGATGTTTTGTGACCGATCTTCAATTATATTGAATATGGGATGTTATGGCAATGGTACATTGTTGATGTGTGTGTGTGTGTGTACATTTGCAGTTTTTATGTGGCCGTTGGATAGATATTTGTTTGTAGTTTCATTGTCGGAAAATTCCATCTTCGATATTTCTACTTCAGGCATCTAAAGACCCTTCTTTTATTCCCTATTTTCCATTTGTACTTGAATGCTAAATGTATAATACTATATAATACCTTGCTTCATTACGTGCCCGTATAGCAGATAAAGACTAAGGATCATGTACAACAGAGGTAGAGAAGAGTATGTATGTGCATTACATTTACATTGGCTTATAAGCAAAAAGGGTACGCAAGACAGCTGAAGACCTATGAGAAGGCGTGACGATGCAACAAGACACGGGATTTGCAATACCCAAGGTATAATGTACTTCTAAAATTATTTATGAAAAATGACGAGGGAAGAATTCACGGCTTCACGCATTTGTGGACAAAGAAATAACGCGGGTTACCTTTGTCGTATATATTTTGACCGTCTGAGATATTCTCAAATAGTTATTTCGATCCTCGTCCGATTGAAGCCCCGAATACCAATTTTGAAACGGTAACAAAGAAATTTATTCCTTCTTATCGTGGCTTAAATTTTCGTTATACACTATTATTGTTATTATTTCCATTTTCGTAATATTTATCAAAATCGATAAATGCGCTTTCAATATATTCAACGAAGAATGGAGAAGAGACGATATTCCGCGCTGGGAGAATCGTGATAAGACAAATTCAACACGCGGAATTCAAACGCAACTGATCGACGACCGAAGTGAGAACGTGACTAGGCCTCTTTAGGCATCTATACACGTTTCGATATACATATGTATATATAAATATATATTTTATTTTTGGCCAGACTGGTGCGAGGGGAAGGGTGCCTGTGTCGAAAATTCCATTTCCTTCGTCTCGTACTTGTACGCTAGAGTTGGTACGAGCAGAGAGCTCCCGATGCCGCACCCCTGACATTGTTGCTTTTACATCAACGCGCGAATAAATATATAGGTAGATACGTGGCGTGTATCACGAGTGACTTATGTCGTATCGAAGGAAAAATAATGGTAGTGCTCTCAGAACAATAATGAGAACGTATGTTATACTACAAGCATCACTTTTAATGCAATAACGCCTTTGAAACTACTAACTTTTTAGAAGAAAAATACAATAATTTCGTAAGTGGAAGAATCTTTTGGTTGTCGAAATCATCGATAGAAATCCTTACCATTTCATAACTCATCTTTGAAACTCTCGTGTTTGAACAATATGGAACGTATTGATTGCTAACTCCATTTTGAACTCCAAAATTGTTGAACCAACTGCATGAAGCAAAACTTTCCGATTAGTAAGAGGTGCGGTAGCTGTAGCAGTCGTTTCTACGGATTGCTAAGTGCATTTTCTCCTGAAATTGCGTCCGACTCTGCCAACAGTATAGAGAGAAGGATCAGTCTGAACACCTGTTATCTACAAGTACTCTGATTTACATTTCGTTATCCGAACTAGTCGCGACTTCTACATCAGATCCGTTATAGTAACTGAGCAATGCTGTCTCACGCGGCAACCCACATCACCCTCCGGCAAGAACAAGCCACTCTCTCATTGTGTCTCTCGATCCCATTGCGTCCCGTTTCGAAGGATAAAAAAAATAACTGTTTAGACGGAGGCAACTGAATTTAGTTTGCGTTAACTGAATTCCGTTGACTCAAAGAAAATTTAATTGAAGTAACTGAAAACGGTTAGCACAACCTCGGGTAAGAGGTTGGATTTAACATCTAGAAAATAACTAACAACGAAATTTCTTGGTCAGAATAACGTCATATTAATCTCCCAAGAAACTATTATTTTTTGGCTTGGTGTTATTTATTTTATAGGTTACGACCTGTGTTTTCTTAAATAATGAAACACAGGAAAATGTGTTTAAACAAAAATTTGTTGTTATTGTTAATCAACGATTTTAATTCTGCGAACACCTGTCGCCTCACGAAGGTACGACCTTGCGTCCAATCCGGAAAATAGGTGTCGGTTGGAAAACCCGTAACTGTATTCTATTGGTTCAATTACATTTTCTTTGGGTCAACTAAATGCACTTGGCGCAAGCTAAATTCAGTTGGCTCGAAATAGTTTTCTTTTTTTATCAGTGAATACTCTCGCTTCGAACATGTCGATAAACAGGCACGTACCTCCAGTCACGATAAGGACACAGTGCAATCTATATATTATCGCGTCTACAATACATCTCGGCAACGTGTACTGCCGGAACAAATTAGAAGCTTGGCACGTTGCGAGTTTCTCGTCCATCCCCCATCCACGTACATTCCATGTAACCCCTTTCGTTTCAGACCCTTCGCTTTGTCCTACTGGATCTCCTTCGATCTACTCATCTCTCTCATTCACTGCCCTCTCTATCGATATATATATATATATATATATATATATAGCGCTTTTACGGATTGAGAAACCCTCGCGGTACTCCACCGTCATCAATTACTCGTTTATTTCATTCCCGCAATGCTTGTAAGCACGCGTACCACGTCCAACTAAAAAGGACCTGGTTGGAAGTGAGCCAGCTAACTTTTCTGCAACTTGTATCCTTACGTCGTCGTAACTGTTACCGTACCGAGGGGTTACTTTTCAGACTTTGATACATTGAACCTACAAACGCTATTTAAGAAAGTGAAAAAATTCTCGTTTTTTACATTATTTATTTCTCAATATGTCCATCAATAATTTTCTTTCTGTATCTAGTGAAATAAAATTCAGTTTAGCTTAAAAATCAGGAGATATGGAACAATCTTTGGAATCTTTGGAACTCTATGGAACTTCGTAAACTGACTTTGTCGGATCCAATATTATTACACGATCCTCGAAGCGTTCAAAGAGTGTGATAAAATGTCGATCCTTCGACTCTTTTCAAATAACTTGGACATATTATGGGAAACAATTAGCAAAAAAAAAATCATTTTCTTCATCGAACGTATATACAGTTTTCCATAAAAAAAGAATTACACGAATGTTTCATTATTCCTGGCGTTTCATCTCTCCTGGTTTCGCCTTAAACCATTATAGATATAACTTCTTCAGATAACATTACAGTGAAGCTATAAGCGTTAATAGGTAACTCGCTTCTTTAATTAAACCGAAGCCAGCCAACCGAATTGCCTACGGTGCACGCGTTATATAAAATCTAATACATTATAAGTACGCCATAGCGCTTTTTATTGTATTTGTACATTACGCGCGTACATTTTTTTTTTAATTTGTTTTTTCTCCGTAATACAATACATGGTGCACGTTTCGAGTTCATGGGGGGGGGGGGGATGAGAAACCCCGTAGGGTTTGGGTGCTCTCACGGATCTGGGGTTAACGTAGGTTAACTCTGCGTAAAAGTAGAGAAAGAGCGGCGAATATGGGAAACCAGTGAGCAAGGGGTAAAGACTGAAAGAGGTAACCCCAGGGGCGACGTACTCGGCTCATTTACCGAGAATAACGTATGCACGAGAAGAGCTTTAGATGAAAAGATACTCGAAATTGAATTTAGCTAGGTTAGCTAGGTGGTGGTGGTGGTTGTGTGGTGGGTGGTTGAAGCTATATATACAGCGTTTGTACTCAACACACGCGCACGTATTAGATCCTGCTGTTGGCCGCTTGCGTTACTGGAGCCTTCCGCATTCCCCACACGCTTTATAGCAGGAATATAAGTACATCTAGGCACTTGAGCGAATATAGTATAAGTGTGCGCGTCGCAACATCACAACCATGCGTTGCGTTGTACTAATGTTGGAAGTCAAGCTCACTTGATAAAGAATGCATGAGGAATTTCATGCTTGCTTTTTCAAAGCAGTGACTCGTTCGGGGATAAGCTTATTAGGGATGAGCAATGAACAAAGGTGCAGATCCGTTTCAATTACAGCTTAAGTGACACTTCAATTAGTTGGTCAGTTTCAATTGCCTCACTAATAATTAACCGTAAATAAAGGAGGTTTCAAGTACATGCAGACCAGAGGTATTGTCGATTTTTTACACAAGTATGATTTGTAGTGATAGATTTTTTCCCTATTGTATGTCGAATTGCTAGAATTTTTATTATCACAATTTAAGAAAACAAAAAAAAAATTAGAAATGTTTTTTCTTGATTGTAAAATCACTTAATTATTTTCTGCAGACGTAATAATTTTTGACTAGGGTTTTTTATTTCGTTAAATTTTTATTTAGTTTGTAGTCCTCCAAATTTGTCACCTTTTATCTCGAAATTTATGGCATTAAAATCACTCTAACAGCCATGTACTTCTTTTTTTGATCTACGTAAAGAAAATACATCTAAAGATAATTGGCAAAATTTGACACCTTGGAAATCGTACTTCTGTCGAGCACTGTTTTGCCCGTCTACTTTTGCTCAGAATCCATCTTAATGATCACACTATTCCATTCTGATTCATCCAGCGGCAACAGGACACCCAGTCCCGATAACCTATCTCTACTCATGGTCAAACAATGAGGTCTCCCCGTTCACTCACCTATAGTGCTTCCACATTTGCGTCATTCCTGCACTACAACAGCCACCAATGCATTTAATCACCCGTGAATATTTAATCGGAGTTCCCTTATCGAGTGCCAGTTCACCGGGTGCTCCAGTGATAGCCAGCCCATTCAACTTGCACGAACTTCGTATCGATGTAAATCATTCATCCGCATCTCATCTGGCTATAATAACGTAAAGTAGTATTACCGTATTTATTATTAATACATTAGGGTGATGTCCTTAAATTGAAAAATGTAGAATTCTCTGAGGGAAACCGCATATTATCGTGAAGTATAAAATAAAAATATGATGTCCGAAAGGGTCACCGAGTTTGATGCATTTTTAGAGGTCCCATTATACATATTCGGCTATAAGTGAAAATATGAAAAAAATTCTACTCTATCCTCTCGACTGAGGTCAATAGACATTGTGCCTTGAATTTAGTCTCAGCTGTATTCATGCTTTCGCCAAACGTTACATTTTATTACCAACATTTTCAAAGGGCACTGCATCAGCTTAAATTTGAAAAAACTTCTTTTTTAGTTTCTTTGACTTTAATCAGTAGGTTTCTGTAGAAGAGTCTCGTCTTCGGTCGGTGCGATAGGGCAAATATAATTGTCTCGAAATGCTGCCGCGTCTCTTGACTATCAAATTCTGCACCGTATTTCCATGTATAATCATCTTAGTAGACTAACTTCTCTTCTAAGTTACGTAACGATAAGTATTTTCTCGAGATTTAGCTTTTATTATCCGGAACGTATGGTTTGTCAAGAATTTTATATATGTATAGTTAGACATATAAGTTGACGGTCTCACGAACCAGTCCTCGACTCAGCTCGCAAGCTGCTTACTCTTATAGGACAATAAAGGAAGAAGGCCTGTCGCAGCGTGGGATATTTCCATTTTATTGGACAACGAAAGTCGGGCAAACGCCACGACAGAACGAGCGAGTATCGTGAGCACCAGCATGGAGAATATAGGAATTCGAATTGGGTAACGTGCAAGCAGCTCTCCACCATAGTTTCATCCTTCCTCGCTCTCTCTCTCTCTCTCTCTCTCTCTCTCTCTCTCTCCCATCCCATATTTCCCATCTCACAGTTTTTATCTGTCTATCTGTTCCTCTTATCTCCTTGATTCTACGATCACGACTATCCTTCGCTTTTTTCCTTTTGAAAATGTCTTCTATAAGAGAAGAGTCTCTATTTGTATTCTTCAGTTGAAAAATGACTGTCGAATTATAAATTAAGAACCTTCAGCCGCTGAATGTATAGTTCACATTTAATGAAAAAAAAAACATACACTTTTGAATTAAATTACAAGTTGTGTTTTATGAACGTCGTGAACACCGTCTTAAATTTGTCAAGTTTGTGAATTAATATTTGACTCGATAAAAGGTCCGGTTCCATCATGGTAATTATCGTAAAACATGTGGGTGTGACGAGTTAGGGTTAAGTAACCAGGCCGATACACCGGAAACCCAGTTGGTTATATAAAGCGGATCTATAAAACCGACAGCTCTAATACGTCGCTACATATTGGTCAGAATACATATTATATCTACATCTGAACATCAATGTATAAATGTGTATTGCAATGTAAAAGTATGTGGTATAAGTGATTCGTCTGATGCATCTCTATTAAGTCGGAATACCATCTGCATGCGTATTCAGGCTCTAATATATTAGGTAACATTCATGTCACTGACAGTAGAGACTCTGCACTATGCATTCTAACGACGCCACGTCTATGGCCAGCTAAACAACCAGGCAGATGACCATTCCGGTAGCTAAAGCTTTCACATCAATCGGAATAATATCCTCTTAGTCTAGCGGAGAGCTTAGCTTAGCTCAACAGCACCAGTGTGATTCTCTCATTAAATAGCTGTCGCTGATTAAATGCTTGATTGTAATTACGAATCATTGATACCGATAATCGATGCCTAACGAGACGATCTATTAGACCTTTACTACAATTCCCAATATCGTATTCTGTAATTGCAATTACTTATTCCGAAGACTTTGTGGAAACATAAATTCACTTATATTTGCATGAAGAAACAATGAGAGATGAAGAGATGTATAGCGTTTAAAAAAAAAGAGAAAACGTGATGGATGATGACGGCGAAAAAAAAACAAATACTGTTTCAATTTAAACGAAAACTGATTTCTGGTTGAACCTCAGGCGGTACATTTTCTTATCACTATAAAATACTTCGGACTTCACATAAAGGAACAGATTATACTCAGTAGAAATTACTCACAAACTTGTTTCACTAGTTTTAGAATCAATTCAAATGAAATATATGGTGCCACATAAATGTAATGCATAATTCAGTATGTCTGATGACGCTGGTCAATATCGGGGTTAAGAATATGGAAATAATTAGAGTAAATGTGAAAATGATGATTATGAACCAGGACATCTAACGAGGACACTAATATACGATCTTGGATTCATTTAACCCACTGCACAAACATTAAATTTGTCGAGACGACGCGAAGGCAATCACAAGAGACAGTGTGTATATGATCCATTGGTAGTATAAAACATAGAGAGGGGAAAGGAGAAGGACAAAGGCTGTTCAAGGCATCCTGACGTTCGGTTAATCGATACACGAATTGTCGCAAAGTTCCACGCATTCGCCTCTTCCCTTGCATCATGTTAAGAGTGTGTGTGTATGTGTGTGTGTGTGTGAATGAACGAGGTAAAACGTCGTAGGGTGGAGTAAGCGAGCTTTCAGAACAGACCAGCGTGTATCCCTCACGGGATAAACGGCTACCTCGACAAAGGAAACCGCACCTTGACGTTAAAGAGCTATGACGTTCAACCACCAAACAAACCAACCTCGAACTACTTTCAGATGAATATTAGATTTTGTGCCTCATAAGCTAACTGCTTTCATGCTTTTCTCTTCTTCCTCTATCGGACGAGTTCATACTCGCTTATCAACGAGAGTTCATTATTGGCAAACATTTTAATTTTTCATTCACAGATATATAGTTTTTCCGACACACTTATTATCTAAGAAAATTAAAAAAAAATCAAATTCTTTTTTCCTTCTTCGAGGTTTAAAAATAATACATTATTTATTCGTAGGTATCGTATTGTAAAAGTGCAGACTAAAGTAGTATTTAAATTAGCAAATGAAAGTTATTTTCCAAATAGTTTTTCCGACTATAGTGTCAATTTTTTTATTTTTATTTAATTAATCTAGACTTCGTATTGCGTGAAGAGGTGTGAAGAGTCAGCTCAATGACCCAATCTTTCTTCACGATAAAACGTCATTTAGTTTCAATTAAATCTGCGCTTTTTCCAATGAAATAAAAGTATATTTCATCGGACTAAATCTCCATTAATGACTCAAGAAAATCTTATAGTCAATCAAACTGTTCGTTTCGTTCGCCACCCGTGACTGCACGATTTAATTGAATAGAACTTTTTTTTCTTGGCTGCGCCAAATCATTTTCTGAGTGTATCTTACTTATAGCATCGATTCTGTGATACGAAGTTATATTTTCCAGACGCATGTATCGAAATGCAAAACGTCGGGGTGTCACTTTCAACCTAAGTGTGGACGATAACCAGCAACGTGTTAGAGGGAAAGGCGAGAGTCGCAGGTATCGGTGGGACAGCAATTAGCGGCGGTTTCCGTAACGAATGGCCAACGTGGTCTGCGTAATGAGTTCAGCAACATTGGAGAACCCTGGATGTACTAGGAAGAAATGCTGATGCTTTTTCATCCTCGTCTTCAGAAACATCCGGACCAACTGATGTCAATGAGCTCCTTGAAAGTTTCATCAATGAGAATTACCAGTAAAATATATTATCTAATTAGTTATATCGGTAAACACGATAAACAGAAATATTGAAAACTCGAAAAACAACAAAGTCTATAGCAAAAGCTATTAATTAATGAATACAAAAAAAATTGGATTTTATTTCCTTTTCATTGTTTTATTGGTTTGTTTAACAGTACTGCTTTACGAATACTTTATATGACGGAAGTAATAACTCAATTCGTCTATCGTATACGACGCATTATTTTCTATACGATCGACTGTCAAATACAGAATTAAATAATTTCGTCACCCCCTTCATTGCTACTCTAATTTAAAAAACGTCCATCACTCGATTGTGCTATCGTTTCGCTTGCAATAATAGAACGTGCACCTACGGGATGGGTAAATGATTGTTCGAACACTCGCTTTCGAGTGCTCGAACTCCCGCAACTCTTGACATCATCCGACACGTCCACTATACTTACCGACCGTCATGAAAATATTGTCATGCTCCCGTAACCTATACAGATGGCGGATAAATCGCGACAGGGAAAGAGGCGCATGATAATCAGTTTCCGAGCTTAAAGCTCCTGTTGAAAATACGCTAATTAGCAAGTACGCTCACGGGAGTGGAGTTATAGCTAATATTAATGAGAGGGCACTTAAGCTTCTTGTATAAAGCGCGGGGCAAATTATTAAGTTATCCATGAAAATCCGGACACAGTGATTATAGTTAAAAAAAAATGGAAAAACATCACGAACATTACAATCTTAGCTCATATCAGTTTTGCGCTACTTGTTACAAAAAATATTATCTGTCACTAAGTACATTGAAATTCATTAATTTTTAAATTAATAGCACATCTTTTATGTATTTTTTTAGACGTTAGGTAAAAAAAATATAATTTATCAACAGAAAATTGCTATTGAAAAACTGTAATATAAATCGATGAAACTTTGTTGTTAATACAAAAGTTGATATTTCCATCGTAACACTACGACTCAAATTTCGGATTCATTGGAGAAATTTGGCTAATTTTTCGAATAAGACAACAGTATCTTTTGACTTATTAGAAAATTTTCGTATTCAGGACATAATTTTTCAAATTTTTTCAAATAAATGTTGAGATTTTGCCCAAATAATCTGAAATTAGGTCTTTTTATTAATGTTTATTTTACGTTCATTATGAAATAAAATATATATACATTGAAAAAATTTGAAAAAAATAATTAAAAATCATGTGTTGCATGCAAACATTTTCTAGCCCATCGTAAAGTTAGTATTTTATGTAATTTTTTCCTTTTTTTGTTGAAAAAAGGCCGAAAAAGATAGAAGGAATCGCAGGTCCACTTCGGCTCGGTTACAAAAAATGTTTATTTTCCAAAAAAGTTTTATCAGCATTTTTTTAGATTTTTAATATGTGTCGTTCGATAATTTATTTTAAAAAATCATAGATAATTAAAAATGTATGTAAAAAATTAGTGCTTTTTAGAGTTATGTCAACCATGTAAAAAATTGCGAACCCAATCGGAAAGATCCAAAAATCTTGTTAGAAAAGGTCAAGTTTATTCGCAAATTTGTTATCAAGTTTTTGCCTGATCTTCGAACAAAGATTTGCAGCGCTGAGTATTGTGATGGGTAGGGAAGTTGTTATGGCGCTGAAGGCTGTTTCACGAGTGAGATTCTAATAGAGTTTTGCAAGCAATTCGATATCTCTCGGTGTAACTGTAACGCGTCTGGGTTGGCGTAAAACGCTGTCATGGGTAATGTGGAAACAACTAAGAGATTGAGTGAAGTGAACGAGCAAACGAGACGTAAGAACGGCCAAAGGGATATAACCGGAGAACAGGGACAAAGATAGAAAACACATGGAAACAGGTGAAGAAACGGGTGCGTGTTGCACGCGAGCAGAGGTCTCTCGCGTCAGCCACGCTATATCTTCGAAAGCGTGTATTTTGCATTGGCTAATAGTGTAAGGGGGCTTCGGGTGATCGTGTGTGTCGATCCGCCAACCCAAGGTTTGACATCTATTCCTATTGATCATTATTACTTTATATCGCGATCGTGATATCGTATACGGTCGACCGGCTTGTCCTATAGTGCAGAATGGAACCAGTGACACCAGTAACACACAAATAGACACAGACACGATATCGAGAGCTTTATCGACCACGCCACGAACGTACGATGAAATTGGTTTGACGTCTCGCTTGGAATATTAATATAATATCGTGTACCGATCATTATTATTTCGCTATTATCGCTATCTCTATAACGATAAGTGGTCAATAAAGTTTAAATTGAAACATTGATCCGCGCACGATTCGATATCTCTCTATGTTTAAAAAAAAGCCGCTCCACGGTCACAACATTTTGTGAGAATCTATAATGTGCCACGGAGCATTATATGACACTTGTGATTTTTAGCGACCTGCAGCTTTAAAAAATCGTGTCAGAGTCCACTACGACAGACTAATGTTTTAATTATTAATTATGTATCCGACGAATGCAGTGAGGATGACAGTGTATACATGTATTTTATTCGATTTACCGAAAAAAGTACTGGCGATAAAATTTCGTGACAAAATAACTCGGTCGTAATTATCTTGGACCAAAATATCTTGCCACAAAAATATCTTCAGACCAAAATAATTTACCGTATTGAGATACCATTGAATGACAAAATTACTCTAATTTTAATATTATTTTAAGATCGTGTATTTTTAATACATAGATTTATTTATTGACTTATTTCATCCATTCCTAAATATTTACACTCGTCCATGTCTATCAATTCAGATTATTGACATGGCTACCATTAATGAAGGAATGACATTCTTAATATGTATAATTGATTTTACTTTTTTAATCTAATAACGAAAAGCGTCAGGGTGCTGCCGTAATAGTCATGTCCGAGTTTAAAGCAATCATAAAATCTAAATGTAAAACCTTGCGGAATCTCTAAACAAATATAAAAGCTATGTATATGGTCAGAGAGATGAATCACCGTATTGATGGTATCAAAATATTCCAATTAACAGCTTTGAGAAAAAATTAATTGGAAAATTGTATCTATCTTTTTCTTCCTCTTGGGGTTTTGAGCATCGATGTATTGATTTGAGTAAAAGCAAAAGGCAAAAAAGCAAAAAACCTTTTGCTCCCTTGCCAATCATAAATATTTTGATGTTAAAAAATTCATTAGATATCAATTTCCGAGCAAAATATTGATATGGTTACAATTTGAGTAATTTGAAATAGGTGAAAAATGATAATAATAATGCCACAAACTTATTTATCGTAGAAAAAAGCAACTTATTTATCAAATTCGATTGAAAACTGGATGCATTTTATGATTTTTCCAAACACACAATAATTATTTTATAATAGTATTTTGTGATACAAGGGCGAAAAAGTGAAGTTTCGACAAAGGTTGTGAAATTAGGTACGAGCTGAAGACGAGTTATACGTACAGTTGAACAGTAAAAAAATGAAAAAAAAACTTTTTGTTATTCTTAGGATTGCTGGAACGCTATTTAAGAAAAATCAAAACAATTAAAGTTGATCCGGTTTCGAACGATATCAAAATTGATAAAGTACACTTTTTACCTTACACAAATTAATGATGAGAATTAATAAAAGAAAAGTTCTATTTCAACGTTAACGCCAGGGTCTTCATGAGAGCGGTGATATGACGCAAATTGCCCCTTTCGCATGTCCTCTCTACCATCCGGTTGTCACCTCGCCAGCATGCTCCACCGGTGTGTTACCCCTCAACTAACACACGTCATCACGCCAGCGGCACAACACGATCCTCTATCTTAACACCGCTGTATGCATATTATTATAGTTATATATGTTTTAGCTAACGTAAGCGACACATTTTTCGCCCTCAGCTCTATTATTACGTATTATACGTAGTCTCGCATGCAGCGGCGTTTCCATGACTTTTCTGAAGTATGAAACTCCTGTGAGAAATAATCGTGTTTTTCATCTGATATAATATGTGCTGTTTGTAATGAAGTAGAAGAGGATTATAACGAAATGTATTGTTGGCATTATTACTATTCTTAAGGTGGCACCTTCAGAGCTTCGTTCGCTTCATATTTTTGCAAATTTTTGTCCCGAATAAAATAGCATTATCACATTTAAGTAGACCAAAAGTTTGTCTGTATTATGACTTAACCAAAATGTGCAAATATTAAAATAATTAAGATAATTTTAAGCTACCGATACGCCGGAGTATAAATATCAATTTCGACATCGTAACAGTGAATATTTTAAGTCCGACCTTCTGATAGATTGCGCAACTGAGCTCGAATTGTCTACACGGCATAAATATCTTAGTAATTTTGACTCCAATGATACCGCCCAGGAAAAAAGAATGATGAAAGCGACGCGTCTTCTGTAAGGGGGGCAAAAGGTATCGGTATATTGAAAATGAATATTGCAATGTATGAAATTCCCAAAGGTCGTAAATATCATTGATTTTTTATCGTCAAACGTAGGCTCCGTTGAAGGATCGCATTGGGGATGAGAAATCGCAGGGAAAACGAGAATTACAGTTAGAACGCATGCAACGAAAAACCCCCAGCAGCTCTCATCGATGCCCCGGTGTATGAATATACGTGTGGCGTAGATTCTTCGCCCGTGAGCAATAAGCTGCCCGGAATATTGGAAATTAATACTGCAGAGAGGGAAATAGGCTGCGTGCCAGCAAAATGTGTGTATGTGTGTGTGTATGCGTGAGATTTTGTGTGAGCGAGCCATTGGGCGCGCTTTCGTCGGCACCCCTAAGTCGAAAATTGCGACTCGTTAATAACGTATGAGAAAGGAGAACTTGGTCTCGCTACCGAATAAATGTTGAGCTGTAACCACTGCGAAATTCAGTCAGTTGGAATTACTTGGTTCAACTCTTCCGATAAAATCAAGTACGCATGTTTTGGTGTCGGTCGGGAATCGAACCAGGATCCGCTACGTGCAATAAACACCGAGCCTTCTCCACTGAGCCACTGCTCTCCCCTACAACTGAGACTGATTTACCAACATTTTTCAAGACTTACATGATTTATACATTGCGACGGTACGGATTATCGAGAAACAAGAATGAAGAAATCAAAGCCTCTTCTTTCCAACATTGGTTTTACATTATTTTTTCCAATGTTTCTCGGAGTATAAAATAGGAAATTACATAGGTAGCATACATATCCTCAAAGTTGGAATAAAAGGAAATGTACGATCTCAAGATGTAAGAGGAGAAATTCAGAGGCCAACTCTTGCAAAAGTGGAATACCAGTCGATAGCTCAAAGCTTTGCGTTGATTGTGACACTGATAATAGTTAAAGTTTGCTCGCGGGCTGGGTGGGTTGCTATTATACCGCTGCGAGTGAGGGAAGGAGGGGGGGGGGGGGGGGGGGCAAAAAGAGTGAAGAGAAGGCGAATCTTCAAGCTCTCGCGGAAAGCGCTGGTCCGAGTTGAAAGAGGGGAAAAAGTCGCGAACGTTGCGCGTAAAGCTCGAAAGCTGCGAGAGCAGTGCCAATATCTTCGTAGATTTGTGGGTGCCGAGAGAGCTAACCCAGACTCCCGTACGTTCAGCCAAGCTATCACGCTAAGTTTCCACCGGCTAAACTGCTAGCGATAAATAACGAGAGAGAAACGAAGAGTAGGACATGGAAGGGGGAAGGGGGACGCGAGGGCAGACGCAGTATGCACGCCCACGATTTCATATCCCACGGACCATCGAACGTCGGATTGGGATCATAGCACAAGCGTTGCTTTCGAGAAGCAGCACGCCTCCCTTACCTTTCTCTATTCCATCCAGCTATGCTCTCAAAATTTTTAAGTCCTCCCAGTTCTGCAGACGTCTCTGCTCTCACCCTCCTTCAAGTCTTTTGTAACTTTTGTAAAAGTTTCCTCAGTAGCTACCGGAGCCTCAGTGACTGGTACGAAGCAAATGGTTCGAAAAGATCCGAAGGAAAGAGAATGACTTTTTTTAAAATTCAGATTCGACGGCATATCGAATGAGATTATGAAAGGGAATGTGTTTCAGTCGATTTTTCTTGTTGATTTTCGAGATATTCGATTAGTACAGTCTAGTGAAATAAGTTCAAGAAGTTGGACTTTTTTAGATTGACAACGATATTTATAATACAAGCGACAGACTACTTTAATTTTATTAATCATTTCGGATCTTGTTATCTCCTACATTTTAATTATTAATATTAACTACATTAAAGAAAAAATATGATAAATAAGAATTAATATTTGTAACTTGATGTAAAAAAATGTTATATCTATGACAGATCAATCAATTTATCCAAAGCCATATTAGAGTCAATATGAATTGAGACCAATTAAAAATTTTAATACTGTATAATTTAGGGTTCATATAGAAAAAACTATAGTTCTCGTTTCATAAGGGAACTAAGAAGCTCAGACTAAACAGAAGAATATCGCGACAAAAAAAGAGAAAAAATATCCAAGATGAAGCGTAAGATGAAAAAAACAGGACGAAAGAGAATGAGGCCGAGACTAACGACCGCTGTCTTTGGAAAATACACATTCATTCATCACGCAGTAGAGCCGTTGCCTCTGCTTGTTTCGCAAAAATAATACCCGGCAAACATGTACCGTACAACTACGCTGTTGCGCAGTATGCGCGCTTGGGTTCATTCGTTTGCCTTGTACTAATCCTCATTATTTTCAACGTTCCCGCAAAAGCTTCGCTTTCGCAAACCCGGTCCCCCCCACAATATATACGGCGAACGCGGAGTTGTCGAAGAACCAGACGAAGCAGCTGCTGGAGCAAAAACGAAGCGACGCGAATATATAACAACCGTAGAACTTCTTTGAAATTTCGTCCTGTAAAAATAACCGCTGATGCGGATGGTTAGGAAAAGACCGGGGTTTGTTGCATCATGAACAGCATGAATCAAGCCACCCAGGTACAAATGTGACAGATAGCGGCCACTTCAGTTGAAGCTATGGCAATCCCAGTGGGCTTTAAAAGACGAAAATACAGTTATCTTAAAAGCTAAACTTCGAACCGATCGAGATGCATCAACAGTACATCGCTCCACCCCTACCCCTTTACACGGGCACGACTTCAGACACGCACGTCCACCCAACCATCTATCCATCTTGACATTGTGTAAGAAAATATAAATTCTGCGGTAGAGCTGTGATAGATGGACCAATTAACTGTACGGAATGTATGTCCTAGTAGACCTAGATTGAATATGGAATTAGAAGAAGGCATTAGAATACTATTAAAATCTACTATACTTCCATATATATCCGTCGGCAACTTACTATTTCATATAAGCTTATATTAGGTTACAGATTTACAGTAGACTTTGTGTAAGCTTTGTGCAGACTATTAGTCTTCTAATGCCATCATTCAAGTCTAGGAGAGTTCCCAAGGACGTATGCATTTGTAGACTTATAGTTGTCCGATCTATCAGCGCTCTATTAGCGGTAGTTTCAGCGACTTCTCAGAGAGTTAGTATACCCAAACGCTAAATCCTTAAAAGAGAAAACAAAAAGTACATTTCTCTCCTTTTCTATAGTTACCTCTTACCACGTTTACCGCCATTTCTATTTCGGTATGGCTCTTTTATCCTTCCGCAAGCCCCCTTTCGCATAATCTGAGATTTATCGCAAAAGACTTTGGTGAATCCATCGTTTACCGGTGTGCTTGGTGCGGTTGTGTGTCTGCTGGGTTACAGCAGGACCATCAACCCGGAGCAGGCAGCATACAGAGCAGAAGCTTCGGCAGACGGGCGCGGTTACCCCTAACTGTATATACGAGGGGCATCCATTAACTAAGCTCGTAATCCCTTCAGTTAAGTTAGCACATGGTGCATCGTGGCTGGACTACGGGTCCATCGTTTGGACATGTTCTATACAGTGACGCACGGACACAACTGTAACAGAGTAGGCACGAACACCAGGGTCGGAACTACGAGGATGACGACACTGTGTGTAGAACACAATGAGCGCGCACGAGCTGAGGCTGCAGCAGTGCTGCTGCTAAAGGAATGGTATGATCAACGGGGCACGCTGAAATTTAAAACCACCTAGCTTTCTACGCTACCGTTAAATTGGAGTTAATCTACTTTTCACCTGATACCCCAATGATCTTTTCTAACTGCACTTGAACATCGTATGAAAAGTACGTACACGAAATAAAAGGAATGAGCTGACATAACCAAAGAATAATTTTACATTTCGAGTCGTTTGTGCTTTACCTTAATACTGAACGTAGTTATGCTGGACTTAGCTGAAAAAAAAATTGAAGTCATTGTTGTCTCAACCAATATTTCTTTTCGTGTACCCAACTTCAATTATTCTTTCCAATTGTTTTGCCTTACGACATAAAACGCGGATGCAAAAGTTAAATTTGATGCGATACCATATATTTAGCAAGTTCCCTGGAAATTTATACCTTCGAGTAGAGTTGATGTGTCCGGAAATTACGAAAATACTACATATGTACATAGTATGTTACATAGAGTAGGAAGACTGCACCATATACCGAACGTCTACATGCCTGTATACTCGTGAGCAATGAAGGTGTTTAGCTTTGAATAATGAAGAAGAACCCAATCTCCTTCCAGCAGAACGAGTAGCACCAGAGAGGCGAATCGGACGAGCAACGGTCAAGTCTTACCGAGGGATCGTCGACCCTCTTGACCATCCAGCAGGAGCGGAAGTACTCCGGGTCCTCGGACTACTCAACCAGCCCAGTAGCTCTCCCGTTACCAGAGACCACTCTATATCGCTTTTCCTTTTAAATAACTTATTGCACCGAGAATTTCGTACTTCGGTACTATTTCGTGCTGAGAGATGTATTCACCGTGTACACTTTTGGCAAAGGGCTACCCCGGGATGTGAGGTTTGGGTCTGAGAGAGGTGAATGTCCGCGAGCACAACGATCTCTCCGACGTGTAGCTGTCTCAGGTTTTATTGGAAACGTTTATCCACGACGATGCTCAGAGACGTAGACACACATGTCACATATAACATGTACGTTACTAGTTGAAATGCACGTCTATTCTGCCCACATATGTACCCACGTTCTTTGGTTGAGGAGGAAAGAGGCAGGAAATTTGTCTCCTCTTCGCCTTAAATATTCTTTGCACTTAGCCAGGTGATACCCCAAATACACGGCAAATTGGTGAACGAGTCAGGCTGACCACTCGATTCTTAAATAATTCAATTTGCACAAAAATGCATATGCCCGCTTGGATATAAAACCAACAATGTTTGAACTCGGTCAATTCAAGATCTGAAATAAATATAAAAAGAACGTGGTCAGTAACTATATAACTAACCACTCGATTCTTAAATAATTCAATTTGCACAAAAATGCATTTATCTACTCGGCTGTAAAACCGAGAAAGCTTGAACTCTGCCAATACAAAATCTGGAATAAATATATTAAAAAATTAGTCATTAACTATATAATTCACCACTTGATTAATAAAAGTGCATCTACGCAGTCGGATATAAAACCGACAACTCTTGAACTAGGTCAATGCAAGATCAGAAATAAAGATTTAAAAAAATTAGTTATTTAGCTATCAAATGTATAGTAGCACTGCTTCATAATGGTCGGTCGAGACATGTATTCCATATACTATGCGCTCAGAATGACTAAAAAGTGGCGTCGCATTTTGTAGTAAATTTGAAATTCAGAGTGTTTATTACATTTTTTAAATCATCCTCGCTTGTCACGTTGCAACTTAATTAAATAAATTATTGACGAGTCTATTAATACATAAAGTGTCTTGACGTTGTATGGAGAGCTGTGGAAGGATTAAGAATCGCGATTGTCGCTTAACGGCCTTTATGAGTTCGCATATTTTCGATCTGATCCATGGAGCTTTTACCCCATCTTGTGTATAGCCAGACTTGTTGTGCACTTGGGTCCCTTACCCTCGGGACATAATTATCACGCGTTTAGTAATCCAGGGGTTGGTTTTTCTTTTTTTTTCTTTGCTCGACCTCACAAGTCACTCCATGCAGGGACAAAGGAAAGGAAAGAACTTTTCTCTCCCCTGCGCAAATACTTAGACTCGATTATTTTTCCCGCATAATATAATACCCGGAGTGTTCGCATGCTTCGGTCGTTGGGTCTCGTTCGAGAATGTACACTTTACGATCGAGAACACGTTGCAGACGTCGAGGTGAGACGATTATGTGCCAGTAGTAAAAGTCGTGGGATCGTCAGCTCCGTGATTGATCGTTTCGTACGTTCATTCGCTCCATTTGTTAGTTCCAGAGGATCACGAAAATAGTATTACCGGGGAAAAGGAATTACTTCGTAAATGTTTAATGACAAATATTATTTTGACAAATAAGAGATGCATGGAGATAGGAATGGTCATGTGGATCAATGAAATCACACGTCAGTGGAAAATGTTTTTTTTTTCTATATAAATCAGCTATAATATTTGCTATGTAGAATTGGAAAAAATCAGAGTGTAAGAACCGTAAGAATAAAGCTGTAAGAATAAAGCTGCTAGAGGTATATTGTTTTGATCAAATTTTCGGCGAAATGATAACCTTACCTGCTTTTGATAATAAATGGATTCTTTATGTAGATCCACATACACACATTCATCCCGAATTCTTTTCTAAATGTGATATTTAAATGTTTCAACACATCCTTAACAAACCGACATAAAAATCATGAAAACAAAGTTTTCACTATGAGAAATCAAAACAGTATCATGTGGCAAACGTTAATTTTACAATGTAAAAGCGTATTATACGAAACGAGAAAGAGCAATTGTATAAGCGCAAACGCTCGGCAAAAACAATATCACGGTGGTCAGCGAAAATAATACGAAAGCACAAGTGGAGAATTAGAGGCGGTAACAGTGTTGGCGGTATACACGGGTTTCCCAATAAAGTTGCCTCGCACGTAACCCGAGGCTCGCCACAAGGATGCTCTTTTCCCTCCAGGCTTTCAGCTATACCGCTAAATTTTTTTTTTTTTTTTTTGCTTTTGTTACTACTACTATCCAGATGCTGGCATACGAACTTTATCGGTGCTTGCATAGGGTGAGCGTATCCGGGAACGTCCGAAACACTTGTGGTCCGACAATTCAAAGCGATATGGCTGGATATAGAGAGAAGCCTGAAATATAGCTGTACACCGCGGAGCTATATACATTTGTATAATTTGCGACTGGAGTCTGGGTAGACATCGGGCTATATTTCATCGACAAAATTAATCCGGGCTGCAATCCTTGCAAGAGTGTATATACGGGAGTGAATATGCATACATAGGAGTAACGATTGAAAGCTCGTTGCGTGATGGTAAACCATTCGCGACGACTCAAACGAACGGGAATTCCCTCCAAAGAGAAATTCGACACGATAATTTTCTAGTCTTCCGTCTTCTTTGACTTTCATTTCTCTACTAACGTTCGTCGTTGAAGTTCTCGTCTGCTCGCGCTCGGTTGATCACCGGTACATACAAGATTGTCTTGTTGTACAATTCAATTATATACGCCCCGCCTCGAACAGTTAAATCTCTTTAAAGATACATATATATATGTATATATATATACTCTATAACATATTGTATATACATATATGTATTCGTGCGTGTATAGGAATCAATTACGTTAAGTGTATTATGACTACGAAGTCGTCCGGATATTACGTGTATAATTCATTGACTAATGGCAGAGTCCTCGCATCTGTGTGCATGTCACTCTCTCTCTCTCTCTCTCTCTCTCTCTCTCTCTCTCTCTCTCTCTCTCTCTCTCTCTCTCTCTCTCTCTCTCTCTCTCTCTCTCTCTCTCTCTCTCTCTCTCTCTCTCTCTCTCTCTCTCTCTCTCTCTCTCTCTCTCTCTCTCTCTCTCTCTCTCTCTCTGCCTATACAGACCGATGATCACTTGACTCGATATATGCTCGTCTGATTTGCATATTGTTATGCAATTACGACCGCGACTGTCTTCGGACGATCTGTTTGTCGATCATCGACGAAGGAGGGCCTTAATATTGTTCTCCGTTATATAGTCGATGGTGCTTAATTATCTCATTGCGAAATTTGCTATCTTGGAAGATAAACTGCTAGATTACGTTAATGGAAATTCAGGATGTACCGAGTTTAGGCTCGATTAAAAAAAAAATAACTTAGCCTTGAAGTATCAATGCTGTGCTGTAAATATGCATTTTTGGATTTTTGTATGCAACAGATGATTTTTGAGAATATTTGCAGATTTTCCCAAATAAATGTTGAGATTTTGCTTAAATATTCTCAAATTAGGCCACTTTTATTAATGATTATTAACATCCATTATGAAATTAAATATATGTATGTCGGAAAAATCTGAAAAAAAAATCTAAAAATTATGTGTTGCATACAAAATTTCTAACTGTTGCCCATCGTAAAGTTACTATTATTCCTAATTTTTTTCATATTTTGTTGTTGAAAAACGGCCGAAAAAAGTACAAGGAATCGCCGGCCCACTTCGGCTCGGTTACCAAAAATTCTAATTTCCGAAAAGATGTTTTTCAGTATTTTTCCAGATTTTTTAAACGTGTCGTTCGATAATTTGTTTTAAAAGATCGTAGATAACTAAAAATGTATAAACATTCTTGTTAATTAGTCCTTTTTAGAGTTATGTCGAACAAATAAAAAATTGTGGACCTAATCGGAAGGGTCAAGGGCCAGGTACGAAACCAGGTGGAATACCCCAGCTAGCCAAATTCGAAATTCTGCTGACTGTCAAAAGACCTTCAGAATCTTTCAACCCAATCTAGCTGACCGTCAGGCAGCTTCGAAATATTTGGAGGGTTGAAATCTACACTGTCCCTAATTTTTGCTGATGACAAAAAACCCCTCTTTTCATGAGACACGCAAATGCCTGATTCCAGAACCGCGTGCGTTAAAGTCGTGGTGGCGTCGTCGTCGTCGTCGTCGTCATTCGACGATCTCTCCGCTCGTCTCGTGACATCATCTGCGCTATCGCGATTGTTTGATGCTGGTTTCTTGTTGGTGGTGCTGCTGCGATAGCGTTGGAGAGAATTCGTCGCGCGCGCGCTCGCTCGCTCCGCAACTCCCCCAACAGCGGCACCGCACCGATAGCGCGCCGGAGTGTACGTCCGACCTGAGTCCTGAGCACGGTTTAAAATCGATGCCCTACGCAGGTTGCAGTCAGTCTGCGAGTAGCCACCGCGCGTGCAACATACACCGATTCTCTTGAATAACTGCGTCATGAATCGTAAATAAAAGTCATACGTGATATAATCAGTGTAAAAAAAATGCAACTGATACATTTATGCAGCAAACAATTAATTATGAAATCTTAAAAGAACACAAAAATAAATAAAAAAGAACCTTAAGAACATTATATTAAATAAACCATTATTATTCCACTGTTATACCTCGCAAAAAAAAAAAAAAAGTTTCTTCGCATGATATTAAACATTTATTTTTATTTAGTCAGTACTGGCTTAGAAAATAAATTTTATACTTCGACAATGAACATTTGGAGAATTATTATGGATTTCGGAGAGGAATATGTCGGTATCCCGGTGAAAATACCGCCAATAATAACCAATCGAGTTTCGTTCACCTGAAAAATCATTGTATTTTGTTTTGTTTTGTTTTGTTTTGTTTTTTCTTCTTTTATTCCACGTGATTCGAATATTTTATTTGTTTAGTTGTACTGCGAGGCTGTGTTGGGTATGATAACGTGGATTGAGCGCGAGTGTCAGGATACGTCGAGTTATTGTTACGTAGTAACGTGCTTGCTGCCTCAACAACGGCTGCGGTGTATTCGACACTGCCGAGAGGTGTGCGAGGGACGAAAGCGGTGGACGGTGTTGGACTCGGGGGGGGGGGGGCGGGGGGTTTCGCGCCATCAAAAGCAACTTCTCGATCGAGGGAGGGGTAAGTATTCATTCGATGTTCTATACAGGGGATACGAGGTCAATGGGTTAGCATCAATTAAACTCACTAGATTAACTCTCACCGTACATATTGCTTTTTGCACGTCAAACTGAAATTTGTTTTCCAGAATATTTCCGAACGGCTCTCATTGTGACACGGCGGCTATTTAATTATAGACATTTTGTAATATTATTTTGAAACTTCATTTTTAACGTTCATTATAAAATAAAATACATAAACATTAGCAAAATCTAAAAAAAAAATTCTAAATCGCATACAAAAATTTGCGAGCTGTTGCCCATCGCAAAGTTTCTACTTTTTCAAATTCTTTCCATTTTTTTTAATGTTAAAAAAAGGTTGAAAAAAATTGAAGGTATCACCGACCCACTTTGGCTCGGTTACCAAAAATGTTGATTTTCCAAAAATAGTTTTTAGGAATTTAAAAAAAAATCATAGATAATTACAAATGTGTACATTTTTTGAAATTAGTGCGTTTTAATGGTATGTCAATGATAGGTCGAAACCAGGTGGAATGCCCCTTATATAGTTTGTCTCAAAAAATTAATTTCTTATTGAATTTTATGTATAATTACAATGCAAACATAACTACAATAACGAAAATAAGAACATTTCATGTTTAACCCGTTTAAGTCGTGCAAAAAAAAAGTTCAAAATCTAATTATTAAGAAATAATTGAAAAACATGCAAAGATCTGCTCGACAGGATATAATTGGTTCGTGACTGAAAAAGATCAATGAGCAAGTACCCAGGTGTAGTAAATTTACTATGGAAAACATTATGTACACAGGAATGTATAACTGAGAGCTTTTTAATTATCAGATTTGTGTATACATTTTATTCGTGTTTCCCTTATAACTTTATTCGTAATAGAGGTTAATCGATGCGGGCAAACATTATACCCACAGTATCCCTGGAAATGTGGCTAACTACAGGCGAGTTCAATGCCAGACCTGTGGCAGAAAAATGGCCTACACTCATGCGGCCAACGATATACTTGTATAAAAAAATAATGAATTTACATATGTTATCTCAGAGTTCAAGATAGTATATGTAAATCATAAACCTGCTATATCTTTGCCATCATTAGAATAATTCATGACGCTCGCCATGCTAAGGTGATAAAATGGCACGTAGCTAAAATATGAAACGTATATGAGACTCGTCGCAGCTATATTTTGTCCCAACTTTTAAAGGAGGCTTTTCTACCTTGTTGGACTCATAAATAGGTCATCTGTAAAGATTTCATTCTCTAAACAATATTCTGTGGATTTTTGTTTTGTTTTTTTTTGTCGTGTATATTTGTTCATATTTTGCTTTAATAGACGTGAATGCATAGCTAAAATTATTTAAAAATGTACAAAATCTGCAAGGTGCTGATGAGAAAATATTGAAAAAGAATTCTCGATTCTTTTTAATTAACGAATTTATCGATTGCTTCGTTTATCTTATTTCAGAGAATTTGAAAAAAAGCTGAAATATGTGCCAGAGAGAAGGTTCTTTTTTTAAACATTCCTCATCACTGCACAGCAGTTTCGATAATTTTCAATTTTTAATTAATGCTCATGGCTAGAAATGTACATGTGATAGAAGTAAACTTAAATGAATATGCCTGACGAAAACAAAAATGGTCCACGGAACAGTTTCAGTAAAATGAATTTCTAAATATTGATCTATTGTTGGACTCATTAAGGTAGAAAGCACTCATTTTTGTTACTGCACTTTGTGTCAAAACTAATTGTTAATCCTTTTTATAATCCACATCGTCTTATATACATTGTACCAACGCATGCGTCAGAATTGCAATATATCCTTCCGTACTTTAAGCCATTGTCATGCTCTCCACGTCCGAAGTTACATCAAATTTAGGTATAATATGGTCCATACTTAATAAAGTTTACGGGTAATGAAAGTTGGTGCTGGAACCAAGATATTACATTTTTAATACTGATTACACTTGAAAAGCTGAGGTTTTTTTTTTCTTTTCTTTCGCGTTCTACTTCTTCGTGGCAAACTTTCCCTTATATTTAATGATCCCGTAGCAGGTGCAGAGTAGATATTAGCGGCTAGGTCGACCCGGAGTATATTTTCAAGTGCGGGGAGGGAGGGCAAACCTCATTTTTCTTTAGGACTTAACGAGTCACTTCAGTGAGAGCGAGAGAACACTCGTAAGCGTAAGAGGACAGAGGAGGTCACGATCGAAATCAAGGGAATGACCATGCACGATGGGCTTGAAGGCGTGTGCGAGCTGTGGACGCTCCGATTCTAGTTTGGCGGCCCAAGGGTCGCTGTTACTGAGGCTTCTAACAGTAGAAGCTGAACGGGGAAGTCGGCTTGCTGGTACCTCGCGTGATTTCGTGTCGTTGCGCCGATAAGACTCCTTTCTGAAGCACGGTGCTCCCTGTGATCGAGGGCCTATATGATCTCGAACGAAGTGCCGATGATTTCCCACCTATGTGTTGGCTTCTTTATTCAGCAATTTCATTCTATATATTCACTGGTTACATGCAGAGCTGAATGTGGAGTAAGATGGAGTTTACCTTTACAAAGCTTATATGAGTAAGTCGAGGAACACGTCTAAAAAAATGTATTTGTCTTGTGCAAAAAAGAAAAGTATTAAAATAGTATGAAATGTAAAAAGTCTTAAGTATTATCTATTGGACTGTTTGTTTCATTGCACTGTTTTATCTAGTGATTATAATTCGTCATTTTTGCTTTGAGTTGGTGAGGTCAAGCATTATTTTTCCACTGAAACGATGCTTTTTATAATTAACCGAAGTTTCATAAAGAACTTTGCATATTTCTTCTAATAGAACGCTCACAAAATTTAACTGACACATTGTTCTTCCTGTCACAAGATAATCAAGTTGAAAAACTTCGTGAACATGCTAAAAACGTTAAATGGATCATAATAAACGTCAATAACCCTTCTGTGACAGGTGATTGATATGAAATAAGCGGAAACTACACGGAATCTGATAAAAATGTTTAAACTAAATATCCGTAAAAACATGCAGTATGCCTTTTAGTGTACGATTGAAATATAGAGACTAATGATGAACCATACACACGAAATTATGATACCGAAAATAAACTGCGACACAAATCAGCCACAGATATTTTCTCAAATCACGCAAAGTCGATGGATATACTACCCTCGTCATGTCAAAGTTTTGTGTGCATTTCATTTACTGGATGACAACGAACGGTAATGGCAGAAACAGACCGTCAGTCGCTCCATTCCGGGATTATCAAACTAAAAAAAAAAAGGAAAAAAAAATGGGATATGAAAAAAAATACCTTCCGGACGATATGGTTGAATGCGAAATGTTGGAATAAAAATGTTCCACCCTTCGAATGCAGAGAGAGGTGTGGATCGTGGGGGTGTTCATACACATGATTCAAAAGCTCTGGGATGGGTACCTGTACGTTTTTTGTCCTCTGTTTTATTTTATTTTCCCTTACCCTTTACATTGGCAACTGGTCGAGAACCCCGAGGCCTGAATATAGCAACAATCAGAGTATGTATAGCGATCATTACAGGCCACGTATACCACTCTCATATATATATATATATATATACGACTGGGTTTTACGGACTGTCGACAGTTTTTATTACACAGCGGTCAATAGCACGAACTGCGATATCACAATCGAACCTCTCCCCCTTATCACATCCTCGTCTCGCCGCGTGGGATATCATATTTTTCCACGTTCACGCGAGCTCTTTTGCCCTCAAGATCACTCGAGCGAGTGAGTGAACGCGAACGAGTTACCTGGCTTGTCTGAAATCGTTGTGAAAAAGGATATACACGCCGTACCGGTTTTCTATACATCGTGTTGCACACTTCGTGTTCCCTGGTAATAGAACAGTAACTGTGTGTACACAGCTACTCGTACACATATACCTTGGCTAGGTATTTACCCGGCTTTTTTATCCCATTTCTTGTCCTAGATTCAACGTTTCTCCCATACCGCGCTTCCATCAACCACGTTACATAGAATTTTTTTGGTGCTGTTCCCAGAGCAACGCCGGAATAACCTCGGTTATTTCAGCATGCATAAATTATCTTCCACTCCGGCTTGATATAAAATCAGTCTACGTATATATGTATAAAGTACTTGACACCTACTGCTATGGATTGATGAATTTGTCCGATTACCAGGCACATTGCGTGCGTGTGTATTTAGGCAAGTATTTTTCTTCGACATATTTTACTTCATCAATTTAAGGAGCATGGATAATCCACGTTCAATTTTAGACAGTTAGATGTATATTGAAGTCGAACAATTATTTATCGATGACAAGAAAAAAATTACGATTTAATTCAAAACCCACCGAATCTGATGTGCATGGAATTCGCAATGGATTTGGGAATTTGCTTTGGATAAGTTCGTTGCTCTCTGTAATTATCAGCCTACATTGATGTTGTTTCACAATAATTCTTTTTCTGTCGTAAACATAAATCAATATTAAAAATGTACCCCAAGGTTAGCCTTCCTATCCCACCATCGTTAATTAATTGACATGGGAATATAATAACCGTCCAGTGTGACATCAGATCAGTGCTAAACTCAGCCAATTACAGCTTGATACGTATCTTCGTTGGATAATGCCATCACTTTGTTCTTAATTATCGACTGTCTCCGAATTGAAATTTAGGACGAGCCGAGTAACCGTCCGCAAAGACTCCGGAAATGGCTTTGTTATCCAAATATAATGAACGAAAAGTATCATAGAGTGAAATTATAATGTTTTCTGTATAAAATCACTATTTTGGAAGCCCTGTGAAAAAGTAACAAGGCCCTAAAATGTTTTACGGTCACCCGACTAAATGTCTCTACCAGATTTAATAATAACGATTTTTCGGATTATCAAGCACGTAGAAAAATCGTAGTCCCATTCGACACTTATACAGTAGAAAGATATTTCGGTTATCAGACCCTCGTGATAACCATAATCATTGTGCAGAGATTATATTAAAGTCTCTTATGCAGCTGGAGTAGTTAATTTGGTTGAAACGTTTCCTCCTGAATTATTCAGAGATCTGAATGACAAAAAGTATTTCATATTTGTTGAGAAAGGTATAAATGGCTAGAATACGAGACTATCAGTACAGTGTATAAGCGAGCCCTAGACGGACCCCTTGAGACTCCTGCCCCTCTGCCTCGTCGTTCACATTCACGTTTACCAACACGGGAGAATTCCATATCTTCTGCGCGCCCCGAAGCACTTTATAATTGAGCTCACCCATTCCCAGATTCAGGTTGACTCGTGGGCCACTTCTCCTCATCTCTACTCCACTTCACTCTCCTCCTATAAATATAGTGGAGGCTATATGAATACGTGCAGTACAAGAGGGAAGAGGTTCCACGAGCTTACGTCATCCCAGAGCACTCGTATAGTTTTAAAGAGAGCCCGAACGACCTCCTTCCTCGTTCATGCATAAAATGTATGACAATTTATTAAAACGCGAAGCCGCCACCGCCGTGTATCTCTCCCTCTTTGGTTCACTGGCGTCGTACCTGAAACCCGGAGGAACTCGAGAAATCGGAAGCAGGGAAGTGCGCTCTCATACACAATCTCGTACCTTTTGCTATATATATTTATATATACACAGAGCCTATACAGCAGTGCAGGCGAAAGACAGTAAATATGAGGTGCAAAGTTTTCCGACCCTCCGACTATCTACAGAAGACACTCACAGTCCATACTACCCTCTTTCGACTCTGCCTCTCCCTCGTGAATATAAAAATATATTTCGTCCCGGTAATTGAATATTTAAATCACTAACGTCAGTAAATACCGCGTCAAATTATATACATCAGCGGATTTTATAATATCGTTCGTACGATTAAGTTGATCTATTGTTTTAGATTGTAAGATTCTTTCGGTTAACGATCGAATATTAAAATTAGAATCCATAAATAAATGTAATAATCGTACAAATTATATTACAAATTCGTCGTAGCATTTTAGAATGACTACCACTTTCAGTAACCAAAGTTAATCAAATCTGGGGTTTTTTTCTTTACGATCAAAACATCGGTAGCGAATAATCATGGGGATGGGATGTTTTTATAAGAATTTTTATCGATAAAAATAAAACACTTCTTTATTGCACGAAACTGCTGATACCCCCCATTCCCTCTTAAATGAAAATACTGGCTGGGTTAACATACAGTTTATATCGAGAGTGAATAGTTAGCGTAAACGCGCGTAGTTTGACGGGGGATCTTCACTCCACAAAGTAAGCGGAGAGTTAATAATAACCAGGTATATATATTGCCTTCTGCCCTCTCGCTCGTGATATCCGGACACGTCGAGCGATAGATATGTGCAGTGAGAGGAAGTAACTCCATAACGTGGAGTGGAGCGTGTGGTACGAAAGGATTAACGGCAGGACGATGTCACGCGTCGGTTAGTATACCGAGTGGCGGCGCTGTATAGGTGCGGTGGTGGCAACGTACGTAGCGTGGCCATATCCCGAACTGGTTTGGGGTTCTGTATGCTATATAGCACGATTGAGGTTGCTTTCGCGGAGGGTGAACCACGATGCGACTACACGCATCGCTTACCCTCCAAATATCACCCTGTCGGAGTTCGGGGTGCTTGCGGCAAATGCGAAATTAACTCGGTTCGCATGCTACGTGGATGGCTATTGAACAAACAGGATGGTGAGCAGATCTAAAATTTTCTGATATAAAATATACTCCTTTTTAATTAATGGAGTGTGGTGTTAATCTCAGAATAACAAATGTCAATAAAGAGAGATTTATTAGGAGACGTAAATTAAATTTTGCATCATCAATCGTAACATTCGTTTAACCATTGATTATATTTCGCGTGTATTCAATCAAGATCGCCAGTTGAGTCCAGGATAAAGTCTGCCCAGCTCCAGATGGAGTCTAGTTGGAATGGGTTTTGATTCGATCCAATTGTCCTTATTGGACTCCATCCTGGATTACCTAAACTCCATTCGGGACTACCCAGACTTTATACTGGATTCTACCCTGAATTCCATCCTGGAGACCTCATCTTTCCTACACGGATGGTATTTAAAATAATTTACAGTACAGCGTTTCAGCTAATATCGGAAAGGTTTGAAAAATCTTCAAGTCATAGTCAAGAGCGTATTTTAACACTCTAGAATCGTCGTAACTAATAAATCTTTGTTGCATTTAATCTGACGTTGACAAACTCGTGTAAAAGTTTCAGAATCATTGGTCTAAACGTGGTTTTTCTAGGAGATCGGTTTTCTAGCGAGATTGATACCTCATTTTGCCGCTGACCTTAATGCGTGATATCTGCTGTGTGCAAGAAAAACTGTCTGAATTCATTCCACATTGTTTTAGAATCTTTTTTAGCTTCTTTCAATATCGCCCTGTCAAGTATTTTAAACGAAGTAAAAAGAACGAAGAAAAAACGGGATATTTTCAACGTACAGTTAACCGTACAGTTATTTGTATAATAGACACATTGTATCAGTCTTCTTTAGTTCCTTTCATTATCTCCTTGTCAGGTATTTTTAAAGATAAAGCTGACAAGGCAAATAGCATTGTAAGGCCGTAGCTGTGCGGATATTTTAGTCTTCAACATAATAGAGGAGTGTCGATAATTCAGCGGAATTCGAACAGCCAGGAGGCTTTCAAAGTATAATGAACACTAATTATTTACGTTTCTGCCCTTATCAGGACTCCATCAGAATTATATTACGATGGTTAAAAGTTACATAATTTTTTATGTGTTATTGAGCTTTAGCAGATTTTCCAGCTCATTTTGCATCACGCACTCAAACTCAGATTATGCCTGGAGATTATCCAAGCACAGGAGTAATATGAATTTTCGCAGAGATTTAGCAGAAGGTCCTCTGATCCTCCGCTTATTCAGCTAGACTACTTTATTTAGGCTGTTCGGAGGGTTAATTTTCATCTCAGAGGTTTTGTTACCTGGTGCAGTTATAAGCTGCAGTTAAATCAGGCAGAGTTGTTGTGCGGTAGAGTTTTACTGCAGTAGTATTTGGATAAAAGCTTGTATTTCAGTAGAGTTACAACTGATAGGGATATAAATGTTCCGAAAAACCTGTTGTGCACTTGGGGAATACACGGAAAACCAGGGTATTCGAGTATTCGGATCAAACTCGTGTGTCGATATCAAGAGCACTATATTTCCAGCATTAACGTTTCAAGCTGAAACAAATATTACACGCTCAAGAGGATTTTCATCTTTTCCAAGCTAATACAACGTGTACATTTGGACAGTATACTGAGAGAAGTAGAATATAGGAGGGTCACGCTGTGTCCTTCTGCATGCCTGAACGTTAGCTTAAAATTATAATAACTCGAGACGTAATAACAGATAACTGCAAAGCTTACAACATGCTGCAGAGTACAAAGCAGAGTAGTCGTAGTGTAGTAGCGGTAGTAATAGAAGCAGCGGCACTGTAGTTTGCAGAAGCTTGGTTCGACTACCTCCGGCGGTCTCACGGTCTCTGCACTGCAAGGACATCACCTCGACGTTTGTTATTTGATATTCTCTATAATGCCCAGTCCATTTCCCGTTGGATTAGCTGGTTTAATCGGGTTAGTATTACGAACGGTAAATGCGCGTGTGGCCCGACACTGGTACAACACACTCTGAACGGAGAATCGTACACGAAGCTATAGTTATATACACCGCTACACTTTCGCACCCTCTACCGTCTCCCTATGTGGCAAAGCTGAAACGCCCACCGCGAATAATGCACGTATGGCTTTTCCTGCGATTATCGTTACTGACTGTATCTTAACACAACTTCTCACAGGCTTTCGCTTTTCTACCGGGTTTATCGACAAAATCGACACACGACTGAATTATATGTTTGTTTAAGACCGTGTTGGTTTTATTTTCTGATGATATTTTCTAGATACTGTTGAACTCTGATTAGTTGACAGTTGCATTAGCATTATTAGATGTATCTCAAACATGTACATTGTTATGTCAACTACAAGTACTGCTGATTTTATTTGACGTTGTTAATTGAAATCTGTATTACTACATTTTAAGGATTAACGCATGTGTCTTATAGCTTTTTTTTTGTGGCAAATGTGAGACGAAAGATTTTTCTAATTACGAAGGGCTGACCTATTTTCAAACGAAAATCCTTGATACTCGACAAGTTAATTCTGAGCTTTTAGAATGAAATGCCGCGCTCTGTAGCGATGCCTCATTTTTCCCGTCAGGTTCGGATTACCCGTTCTTTGTAATTTGAAATTTTTAATAACGCCAAGTTCGTTTACTTTCTTTTCTCTCGTCTCAGTGTCGTATGGAGCCGTAGGGAAGAGACGAAAAAGAAAAAGAAAAAGCGGGTCGCGCGCTCTCGGGGATCAACAGCAAGCTTGGGCAATAAGTCAGAGGTCGCGCGGTGAATGACGCTATACGAAGAAGCGTAGAAAGGTTCCACGGTCTCGGATGACAGGGTTTCGACTCGGCGCGCGATACTCGCGTGTCACCGACAACAGCTTTTCCCTTTTCCAACGACACGAGACGGAAAAAAAATGACTGACACAAAAACACAAAAAAACAAGCAATAAGCTCAATGACTGACGTGGAGCTTTAGTGAATGAGAGAGATCGGGGCTGTTTGTATCAAGACATCTTGGAACCAGTAAAATACCAACCTTTGAGAATCCATATGAAATAAAACGGTCAACGCGCTTCTAACATTGTCGACGGATATCACACAACCCCATTGTCGACATACAATTTTTCATAACGTTACTACACATTCCCTTCACTACACTTTTCAGATTTCCAATTCACGACGCATTCCCATTTTCGCACATCCCAATATTACCCAAGCCCTTTAAGTTTCCAGGGTATATTGAAGTAACTGGAGCGTCCGGATCCGTTTAATCTTATTGTACGCTACATACTAGCTGTCTGTCTCAGCATTTTTCAAATAACTTGGGCATATTTTAAGAAACATTCAACAGAAACGGTTCACTGTTATGTAAATCAGATAAGGTTCCAACGTTGGCCAGTGGTTGTAGCATCAAAGCCATGGTTGTGAGCAAACGAAAACAATAATATTAGTGATACTGGCACGAGGCTGTAGTGAAACAAGAAATAAATGCCAATTTACAAGACGTGATAATAATAGAGCAAATTGTGGAACGAGATGAAAAAATGAAAGAAAAAAAAATAAGCCTTGAAGCGCAGAAGGAAAAAAAAGGTTGACGTGCGAGGATTTTCGTTCGAAGCCGAGACCGAAAAGGTCGTGCGAGAGATTGCTTTTCCTTCAGGGCTCAGCCTAGAGCGCGCGTTCATTCAGGCATCCGTATTTCCATCAATCGATGATGACACCGGTGCTCGGTGGGTGGATCGGCAGTGTGATTAGTGCGCGACGCTGCGCGTCATTAGCACGCCCCAGCAATAGGCCGATGAACCTTTCCATTATTCGTTACACGTATTACATGCGAGCGTGTATAGCCTTCGGATCTTTTCTCTTCTAGGCTTCTACGTCCCTTGTGTAATTTGGCGTACGAGCGGGCTTATGCGGACACCAGTTATGAGGCGCATGAATTTCACGAGAGTCATCACACGACGATATACCTGAAACAAAACGCACAGTTATTGGCAGTTTGATACAGAAGCAAGTTTATGTGGACATCATCTATGAGGCACTTCATTTTCACGAAATCATAGAATGACAATGAACGCAATATATGATTATTGGCACGTATTGTACGGAAATGCCTTGGTGATTAGCAATGCATGAAATTTCGTTAATGCAATATGCAATGATTTCCATACTGTCAGTCATTCCGTGAAATGGGAAAGTTAGTCTTCGCGGTTATGACATTATTTTAACGGTGACATATTTGTTTGTCATTTTGCTTGAGTGTTGCATTCATTGACATTTAAATACACGTAATTTAGAAGTCAATGATTTACGAGATAAAAGCAAAAACTATTGTTTTATGAAAAAAAAATAATGCTTGACTAAATATATTTAATAAATCGATCATACGAAAAAAGTTTACATGAATCTAGTCGCCTATAGTGCTTGTTTAATAGAAAAAAAAATTCTCAGCTTTTTCAATATAAGATTTCAGACCTTTTTCTAGAAGAATTCACATTACAAAAAAATAATGAATCAGAGGTGGGCAAATAAAAGTTAAAATACTGATAATATAAGTACTTAAGTGCTAGACACCTTGATTTAATGCTCATTTCGAAGATTGTATTGACTAGACATTGAAACAGGCTAACCCTGTAGATATAGTACTTAAAATACTCAGTACTTAGTGTTAATCGTCTGTAGCCCTTAAAGTACTTAGTACTTTTACTAGTATGAGCTCTGTAATGGTTTAATTTACTTCAATGCTCCCAAAACTGTTAAAATTTTACATTAAAATTCCTCAACAGGAGATAACCTCAAACCTATTCAATTTGCATTCTGAAATTAAAGTCACGTGTTCACCGCGTTATTGTTTACATTATTACACTTTATAACTATATATATATATATATGCAGTCACGACTCACTCATTTCTAGAACTTTATTGTAGAACGCATGTACCTGCAAAATAATATAAACACGCGCGACTGTCATGCACGACACCCGGGCTACTTTCATCCGAGTTAGTACCGCTTTATTCTGCTGGATGAATCTCAACGATGCGAGTGTTTCTACAAGCTGTGAATCCACTCCATTATAAATGGGTCGCGGCGTCACTGACTAACAGCTCTCTCGTTTAGTTCTTAACTTTGCAAAAGGAACAGTGGTACGAATAATAATAATAATAATAATAATGAAGAGAAGCTCACGGTTTGCTATAACTCCATTTGCAACTTTTTCTTTTAAATCCGTGTACCCTCCATTGAAGTATTTAATCGTAACACGCGCAGAGTAGTTGTATTGAAATTTAACGTGAATGATTACACGTAAAAAGGGAATATCTACAGAAATGACAGACACTTCGTATATATACTTAAAAAATATTAGAGCTTCAACTATTTTTCACATCAGTTAAAATAATGAGTAATTTTAATTACGAAAATAGTTCGAGTTTTCGTACGAGAAGTAGTTTCCCATCATTTCATTCTATTTGTGCCTGCCGTCTGGGTATACTTGTAATAATACGAGTACCTACTTCGTTAACTCGGCGTATTGCAAACGCAAAGTTCGAACTTTGGAAAACTTGTGGAAAACGAGTATTAAGTAGTAGATGAGCACCATTCTACATAGTTAATTAAGGTAGTAGCGGTGTCGGTTTTACCTTTTAGCACTCGTTATGTAGTAAGTCGAAAATCCCCTGGGCGAAAAGATCCTTTCGGAGAGTAGAGATTATTCGAGTTCTACAGACTACTTTTTTTATATTCAAGTATTAGTGGTAGTAAGAAGCAGTCCAGAAAAGTGAGTAGAGGAAGAGAACCGGATAGTCCTGCAGTACTGGTGATAGGGTTGAGCTGGATGAAGATTGAGGTTCACTCGACAGATAAAGGACTCGAGGCCACAGGGATCACTGGCGGGGTAAAAACTTGAAACTAGCTCACGAGACCCAAGTACAGCCGACACGGTTCCAAAAGCTCGCAAGTCTCCGTCGACTTACCTCCTTTTCTTTCGCGATATTAGACCAGTATAAAATTCCAAGTTTCGGTCATCCGAAACTTAACTTTTCTACTTAGTAAAGGAAAGTGTAGCCGTTCAGGCTTGCCAAAATGTATATGTACTTCGGTGCTGTTTGCCACTATGCTGCTACCTTCTCTCGGTTCTTTTTTAGTTTACTCTCGTCAACTACGCTCTCTCTCTTTCGCTCTCTTTGCCTCCGTGAGTCTAACGACGCCTGGAAAATCGATCCAACCAGCGTAGATTGAACACTGTGTGCGACAAATTACTCCTAGACCAGCGTGTTACTTGTGCGCCTAAGGGATTGGAGGATCAACTCCCTTAGGCTGTCTGACGTCCCTCGTTTTCCTAAAGAAAAGCAAGAATTCGAGCAACCATTTATTTTTTGCTCTTTAAACCTGCCACCTGTCGCCACTTTAATAAAGCGATTCACCACTTTCAAAACTTTGTGTTGAATTTTTTTGGGACTCACATCGAATCGGCACTGGTGATGGACTAACGATACAATCGATATACAAAAAAAAATGTGTATAATCGAATTGCTACTTTCCGTAAAAAAAAAATTTCATACAAAAGTAACGCAGTCGTTTGTTACTCTTTGCAATTTAATCTGTTGAACTAGTTAAACAAAAACGTTAGTTTGTAAAATGAGAGAAATACTTTTTGAAGAAATAATTTTGTGAGGTAAGTTACACAACTATTAGTTGTTTAAAAGAAAACGTATTTTTGTGATTTACAATTTTTTTGTTGGTCAGCTCCGCCTGTCGTAAACTTACTTCAAAACACATTTCACATGATATATTTTTTTCGATAAAAATCGATATTGTGCGCCAGACAAGACAAATGAAAGATTGAACAATTGAACGTACTAGAAAAGTATTATAACACGACGAAACATAGAGAGAATGTCGAACACCGTGGCACCGGTCCCAACACTTCGTTTCAACCGTTGCGTCTGACTATAACCAGGAGGCTACTACTTAGAGAGTAGATTGCGGCCCGTCCGCCAAATTGCTTTCGACCGGGTATTATTTGCATCCCAGAACCCACAAAACCAGCGCTGCATTCCTCTTTCTCTGTTTTCACGACGACTCTGCTAAAGGCCATGCCAGAACACCGCACGAAATGACATACAGGCGTTCTATATGTTTCTAGTCTGCAGACAGTAGAAGGTATATATATATATATTCGACTGGTGGAATGAGGATGGTTCGTGAGGTTTAGAATTGTACGTGTAGCAGAGGTACCTCGTCAGGGTGCTGGTCTGGCCAGTGGCCAATACGCCTCGAGTACTTTACTTCCCAACTGACGTGCTCGAAATCTCACGTCCGCTGTCACATTAAATTTCATCGATCCAAAAGGCTGCACTTAAAACAGTATTTCCACAAAATTCTCATTTTTTTAAAATCTAAATAAATTTAAAAAAATGCGGCAATTGAAATTGTCCGCTTTATTCTTCTTATTCATAAAAATTTTGTTTTCATGTAATTTTTGGCTTTCCCGTAAAGGAAGCTTTGCCTTGTGATTAGTTACCTCATTACTTATTTTTAATCATGTCCAACTTCATAACCAAGTTATGTCCATTTTACAGCTTTTATTTAATAAATTCCATTTTGCGTTTATTAAATTGCGTGACTCCTTAAAGTTGATCGCTAGAGCTCTGGTTTTGGGAGGAGAAATTTTTATTTTGTGTACACTCAATGGCGTGACAGTAATGACTAACATAAAATATATTGGACATAAATTTGAACTTAAGTTTGATCTTAAGATCATCTTAAGTTAGAAGTTCAATCGAACTAATGTCCGCAAATTCGAACCCTAGATTATGTTTTACACATCAGTTAGGTTCCTAATTCTACAAAATCATTGCTTCTATTGGACAATACATTTTTTTACATTATTCGGTTCGCTTGATTGTTAATAACATACAAATCTGCGTGCTGTTTATTCAGATCAATGGTGCTTATTCAGTGCATTATGTTCTCGATGCAATTTTGTCAGTTCAGTGGAGTGGAGCATTCGGTTTACTGATAAATATGTTTTATGGCGTCATTCAGTTGCAAACGATTTACAAAGTTGAACTTTGTTGCGAGATACTAAAATATGAAATTCATGGTTTTTCGCGATATTGGAAAAAAATAAAATAAAATGATGAAGGGGAGAGGGGAATCCCCATAACTCGTTGGATTTTCATTTTTTTTTAAACACTTTCGATCGATGACGATTATAATTAGTATTTATTCATTAAAGTCTGCATGACTGATATCATTTCTCACACGTTTGAAGTAATTGTACGTCAATCTTATCGCATTTGAGCGAAAACATAACTTTTCTCAAATTGCTGTATTTTAAAAAAATTTCAGCGTTCGCAACTTTTCCTATAATTTTATTGTTGAAAAACCTCGAACCGTTACAAATACTAAAAAAGAAAGGCTGCAGTTTTAATGAATTTGTCATTCTTTTTCACCGTACATTGACAACATTTTATGTAATATTCAGTTAAATTCATATATGAAGATTCGGAAGCTGCATTTGGAGCATAAAGAAAATCCTTTATGATAAGCTAGGTTCTATGCTTTCTACATTCTTTCGTACGTAAGCTCTCCTTGAAAAGATCTCCATCCCTCTGTCATGTAATACTCCTGTGTTACCCAAGAGCGGGAATATAAATGTATAGTAACATTGAATCAATATTTATATACAAAGTGACAAAGACGAGCAAATTTAAAGAACCATAATGGTAACATCAAAGAACGTTGTCCTTTGGCTTTGACATATAATTTTCATTATTGTCGAGCTACGCATAGCAGAAGTTCGATAGGAAAAGGAAAAGAGGTAATAATTCAATGCTTCTCTATGAATTATTCAAGAGCCAGATAAAATGTCCTTTTTTGTGATCATTAATTCTAGTTACTTGCAACTTAACCACGATGACATGAATCTGCAGTTTTTGTAGCCATGGAATGAAAAAGGATATGATTTACCACCGGAATAAATAAATTGTAAAATATTTTTTTATTCATCCGATTAAAAACAGTGAATAGCGAAAAAAAAAAATATACCTAGAATTTCGCTATGGAAATACTTCAAACTCTAATCTCAAATTATTATTATTTATATTATTGCTTTTATTTCTATATTAACAGATTATTAACGGGGAAATTTCATGATTAATATTTCTACCAAATGCATAAAATTAAAAAATACAGTTACTTTCGATTTCCATTATTTTTGTTATTGATAACATCAATACTGACTGGGAGATTAATTAACGAACGAGTAATAGGAAATCAATGATTTTTATGCCTGCGGCATTCATGATGGGAACACGATGAAAATCCGGAAAAATATGTCATTGAATTTCGTGCAACTCACGTTTGCTGCAAAGTCGTTTGATTGAATTATTCCAAAATGACGATTTAATTGAACTAGAAGCAATTGTATCGTTCTCGACGATTCAATCATTCCAGCTATGTCTTCTTTTAATTAATTTATCACAAAATCATTAACGCGTACATTTTATTTTTTATATTTTTAACAAAATATATGAAATGTCAAATTTATTTTAATTTCTTTATTATTTATTATTCATCTAATCAATACCGACATAAAAACTAATAGACAAATGGCTATAATAGGATTTCAATAACTTTTACGCTTGCGGCGTTCGTACTTCGCGAAGGAAACACGATGAAAATCCGGAACAATTAGTCCTGAAATCGCGTGCAACTCACGTTTCCGTAAAAGCAGCTTGGTTGACTAATTTCAAAATGACGATTTAATTGAACTACGAGCAATTGTATCGGTATCGTCGCTTCATTAATTCAGCCTGGAAAGTGACGTTTCGAGAAGTTTCGCGGACTAAGAGCGACGCGGGCGCGGCCGAGGGAAACAGCACAACGACGAGTACGCGGGGACCGCTAACTTTGGAATTAAGTTTAAAGTTTTGCGTCGGTGTGGTACAAGGGGCCTGGGCGCTCTCTCTTCCAGCTTCTCTAGTTTGTCGCTTGCTCTGGCTTCTCTTTCCTCCGCGCTTGCTTGCCTCTCACATCCCCCAATACAACGAAGATCGAAAGTTTGCTGACGTAAGTGACGCACGACTGCCCCGAAGAGCGTCAAGAGGCTCCCGCGTCGAGTTAGTAACGTCACGGGGCATCGAGTTAACCCCACGAGAACGACGGTGGTGTTTTAAGCTTCGTTTGTTATCACACTAACACGTACGAAAAGCTTTACTCAAGCTCTCTGCAAAACTACAGTCAAATCGAACAACTTGCATAATCAATTCAATAGAAAAACATAATTCTTTTCTTTCAGCGTGTACATTTGAACTAACACTACTGGATGTTAGAAGTTACTAAAGAAATTGTGTTGATAATTGCTGCTTCAAAGGAATTAAAGAAATCTGATAAAAGATAAATGACACAAACATGTCTGTAATTTTTTCCGGCGATAATTGTCACCCACTTGCGATTTTTATCGTTAAACTACATTATTACCGCTGAATCGCTGTTGAGCGGAGCGTAGTTAGCTGAGCCGCCGATAGGTGGCGGAAACTCGCGTCGTTTCTCGCAACCGATTAGGCGCGCCAGTGGACTTATACAACGAACTCGAGAACCGTAGTACTCACATCGTGAGTATGCGGGCTCTTACCAATGCGAAGGAGGATTTGCTGACAATCAAGGTAAATTAATTTGGAATCAACACTGACAAATGAGTAAGGTAAACGTCCTAATACCCGGACATTCAAGAGAGCATCTCCAGATTCTAGGAAATATTAGTCGATCAAGCATAACAAAAAAATAACTGAAGCCAATGTCGAGTTAGTGGCTTCTACTTTTCTAACACAGAATCTAATTGTTACAAAGTTGAATATTTCTAAGTTTACGGCTATTTCTGCTTATGTCCTTATTTTCAAACATAGCATGTCCGGAAATGAAATGAGGAAAATTCATTTTCATAATGCATACATTTTTTTCAGAAGCTAAAAAAAGCTTATCGTCTCTGAAATCTGTAAATAAGTCGGACATGCTGTGAGGAACATTTGTCATACATTTTTTAAATGCATTTATTTTTCAGAACTCTCCCCTTACACAAAGTTTTGAATTGAATTTATCATGAATCGGTTAAGTGGTCCAACTTTTATTGCATTTCGCATTTTTTTTTTTTTTAATATTTAATTTGCACTCGAAAATTGGACTAACAACGAATAATTACTTAGAGTTTGGCGAGAATCGACCAAGTAGTTTTAAGTTTATAAACATTTTAACTTTTCGAAATGGAATGAAAAATGGTTAACTCGCTTTTTACACCTTTTGAGTAACTAAACTAGTGTATACATTACTTAAAGAGACCTGCAAAGTATCACCTTGCGCATTGCTTCCTCATTATTTCCAACTTTTCACAAAGCTTCTTTGTAAAATCTAAATTACTAAAAGTCCGAGCAGTCCCTCTTTGAAACACCGTTAAAACATATTTCACCTACATTCTGCTGTTTTTCCCGTCATGTATTTTTATTTCATACGTAAAGTAATTCGAAAAAAATCTCGGAAATATCACCAAGAACCCGAGGACATTCGATCCTTTCGCCCAGAGCTTTGGTAGCCTCAAAGCTGTGTGGCGGCACAGAAACGAACGCGGCGCGCAAGGGCTCGTTCGTTCCCTCGCACACGCGATCTAATTACTTCGTCTAGCTCGTTCGGGCAACTTTATACGCGGCAAGCCGTTGGCGCGCCAGCCCCGTTCGCCGGTTCTCCTTCTCAGCCCTATGATTGCGGTAGCGCGGTGCAAGAGACGCGGATAAATCGCGACCACCACTACCAACACCAGTAGGGCCACCATGGCTCAGTACATAGACCCAAGAATCTAGTATAAGAGACCAGCACTAGGTCCTGTGGTGTATAACTCTGCTGCTGCTGCTGGTGCCGCTGCTGCTGCTGGTGCGGCGGCGGCGACGGCACGTTATTCCATCGCTCGGCTTGCCGCTCTCGCAAGAGGTCCTTCGCGAACGCGAAAATTAATTATCACGTACTAGAGAGGCGTGGTCTTCACCCCCTATTTCGTCCATGCTCTTATTTCCGACACGTTGAAAAAAAACGTATATATACTTGTAAAGTAAATAAGTTCGTATCGCTGGCGAGAGGAAAAAGTGAAAAATGCGTTGGTGGTTATAGGTGGAGGTGAAAGTCTATGGTTGGTGTACCAGTAGCCTTGTTCTGATACTTTTGCTCTGTCTTTAGGGTGAGTTTACACACACAGAACTCTCGCTTCCACTTTGGTTTTCACGTAGCTTAAGCTGCTTCGAAGCGGTACTAAGGCATAGCGTGGCTTCTGACATTGACGGATAGAGCGGAGAAAGGCATCCCCCTATTATACCACATAATTTACTGCCCGAAACCCTTGCTCCAACGTAACCCTATGCCACGAGCTTTTCCGCACAGCGGGGGCAAGGAAAGAACCATTATGGGGTCGATTTTATGGCAGATCGCAGATGATTGTTTGTCTGCGGAATATGTTTTTGTGAAAGAAACAATTTAACGTCCGAGAGGTCTGAGGAAGAAAAGTTACGCGAGCGAGGAAAAAAATAATAGAGCTTATTCTGTTATGATATGCTTTAGAATCAACGTCGGTGTCATTAATCAGGGTTCTCATTCTTTTACATGCGAAGAAGAATATTTTTTGAATTAAAAAAAAGGCAAAGAATGGGCATTTACCCAACGCAGGTAAAGGGTGGCCTTATAGAAACAATTAGCAGGCTTCCTTGATGATTAAATATTGCTTTAAAGAGCTTCATTATTTATATTTTTTTCTATCCACAATAGGATTAAGCTATTCATACTTTAATTAGTTTATTAATAATTAATGTATGAATTTTACTCATACATTAAAAGAGTTGAATTATTAACAGAAAATTGAATGACAATGAGAGTACATGACGATGGGAAACTTTATTTCATTATTTAATTTGACGGAATTAATCTGCCATTGCCTTTGTATTATAGAAATCTCCATGAACCCATTTGGCCTCCCAGTTTTACCATATGAATAATTGAACATTGAATAATAATATAGTATTAAATAATTAATTTTTTTTTATGATTTATTATTCAATTTTACTATTGTTTTTAGTATGTATTGTTACCTTAACTTGCGTACTACTTCAGCACGATTTCGCAATATTTTCCGAGTTTGCGGCGATGAAAAAATGTTTAATTAAAAATCTTGTAAAAGCTTTATAGATTGTGACGAAATTATGTGGCAAACGTCGCCTAGCAGCACTTAGTTTGTGTAGAAAATGTTGGCTCATCAGCTCAAGTTTTTCAAAAGTATATATCCAGTGAACTACATTTTTCGAAATATTCATGAGCATACAAAATTGGAACCGCTTTACCGATTATGACCAAATTAATTGCCAAACAAACTCGAACGTATTCGACACCAACCAAAAAAATTACAGAAGTTAGTGTGTTCACCTCCTTTTTTTTAAATTAAAGAAGACAAACTCCAAAATTCTGTATATAGCATATGTAAAAAAACGCACGAATAAAAAATGGATAACTGTTTCACTTGTGTGCCTACGATTCTTGATTTACAGGTGCATACATTTTTCTATTTTCAATTTTCTCGATGTTTTTCGATCATTTTAAGAATTATGGCATAGAAATCACAAAACGATTTCACCTAAACAAAGCTTCCTCAGTGAGGAAGCAAAATGCAAATGAAACGATTGAAAAAACAGAATGAGTTCATTAAGATGGCGAAAATAGAGAAGCACTGGTATATTGATTCTGTCCAATTAAATAGCGCAATACACAGTGCAATGTAGTTGAGTACAATGAGAGTCCAAGTTGGTCACACGCAAATGGCCATCGATTAACGGATTAACGGATACACATAGACAGTAGTGTAATTGTCCCGCACCGATTACCCTCGGGAAAGCTGGGATGCCACGGTTCCATGCTTTGCTGTTGCCGGTGAGAGGGCAACTGAGTTTCGCAGAATACCCTATCTTTCAATTTCCTCAACAGGTCCGGAATTCTCGTGTGACACACCTAGGGTATCTTCTCCTACCATACTGCCGAGATCCGTTGAGCTACTGCTCCCCGGCTTGTCGCCACTGGGCCACCGGGCTTCTGTATCGAATTATGCCTCCCTGAGCTTTTGGTTCGTTCGACGGGAAAATAACAATGTGCATTCCTATACAGTCAACCTCTGCCGGCCTCTCCTTTCTCATACCCTTCACGATTTCCCAGTCCAAATGCTTGATCCACGTCAGAACCAATTACCCGGATACGAATAATGATGCTGGCTGACCTAGTAGCGTCTGTCCACCTGTCTACCTGTCGGTCCATTTCTATACACAGCTGATGCAGTTTCCAATAGTCGGCATTGTTATTCTTTTTTTTTTATTTTTTATTATTATTCCTGTCGATCACGAAATGATGGTTTTGTTAAAAATGTATTGAAGCTGCATACAATTGCATATGTTGAATTATTTTCACGCCTCACAATAAAAAGAGGTGGTTAACCTTGTATTGTGAGTCTATCGTGTGGTCTATCAGATTGTTCATTTTTCTTCAGCAGGAGAATTTATTGTTGGCAATTAATAATCGGAATTTCCCGAATTTTCAGCAAAGAAATTTTTATACAAAATATTACATAAGATAAACATTATATAAGCTCCAGAAAAAAAATAATAAATAAATTGAACTAAGCATGAATTCCAAATTATATTTTATAAGCTTGACGCTATGATTCTTACTTTTTTAGGTCTAAAAAAAAAGTAGAAAAATAGTCAAATAAATTTATTAAAAAATGTCGGATTTTGCGATTTCACTTGCGTCTCACTTCGTCAGAACATTTTGACGCAAATAACATTCGATTCCCAGTCGTTTCACGTTGACAAGAGGCACTTTCGACGAAAGGGCCTTTTCTGCTCTTGTTTCTCCCCTTTTTTTGTCATAAGTGAGTCAAACGCGTAGACTCTCGTTCGGCCGCTAAAAGTTCGTCCGGGGCGTACCTGCGGTTGAGAGAAAAGAGGCATCAACGACGAGACTGCAAGGCGAGCAAAAGAGAGATGAAAGACAAGTGATAACAAACACAGAGAAAAAGGTGTATGTAGGAGAAAGAATGCAAGTAGGTGAAACTTTTAGCACAGAGTGGTCCTTCAAAGTGGTCGCGGGGCTCGTTCTCTTTCCCTTTGCGAGGGACGCAATGCTTTCGAATGATGAGCGAAGCGTCAGAAGTCGAAACTCGGTTGTACCACCCTTCTCTATACATCGCAGAGTCTATATGACGTTCAGAAAGCATCAGAGCAAAAGAAAGTAGAAAAAAAAGAAAATTACGACTTCTATATGTTACACGAGGTCTAAAACACCTTTTTGCGGAGTGGAAAAGTGCTACTCATATTGTAGTCCCAAAGTACTTTTTTTCTGCGCTGCACTTAGTGGAAAGAAAGAAAGCCAAAAGGTAGACGTATTTCTCAGAGCTAATCAAGTTGAAGCCAGGTGCCATATAAAGTACTAGGACGATGCAAAGTAGAATATTGCAAAATACTTCCTCATTGTTATACATTTTTTGTAAGGAAATATGTTGATCATCTTTGAATTTGTAATGGAGAATGTAATAGTAAATGAAAAATTGTAAAAAATGAGTAAGGATTGCGCAAATTTCTATATTACATTATTGTTATTAAAAATTAACAGCGTCGTCCTTTTTTTTTTACATCTCTTTGCGATAAGATCCAATAATAGGAGCAACCAAGTTGCTTTTATTCCACGTCAACCGATACTAAAACAACTCTCTGGTTTGATAAAAACTAGACGGCTACGCTCGATTCACAGACTCGAAGAAAAGAGTCTGATAAAGCTGAAAAACGTTGACCAAAGATTACGTCTACCCACTTTTTGTGCAGCTGTTTCTACTGAAGAGATTACGAATAATCCCACCATTCGTTCCTTTCCTTTCCTTTCCTTTCCATTCCTCACGTCGTCACTCTTGGCCAAGAGCCTGGCTCCCCGGTGGCGCCTTGTCCCCCTTCAGCTTGGAGAGCAAACGCAGCTCGATGATCTTTGAACCTCTCACGCGATAGTAACCCTGGTGTCCATGCTGTGAGTACCGAGGATCCTCCTTTGTCCTTCCTTCAACCCCTCGACACTGCGTTTACATTGTAGGGCACTCGTTGCTGGACATTTGTCACCTGGCACCACTGGGATTCGTATCCCACCCTCCTGCTTGGATTGTAAACGCTCCGGACATCAATCCTACTCACACTTACTCTGGGAATCTCAACTATATATATAGCGCCTGGACAACTCGACGAATCATTGCCCGTGATTTTTTACACTGGGCAAGATGCTAATAAATCTTACGACTTATTCACTATTTAATTTTTGTCCCTGTGAACCGATATTTTATATAACAATATCAATTATGTGGCTGCAAAGTAGAGAGTCACATTTCGTCGCTTGAGGCACCCACAAAAAAAACGCACTTTCATGCTCGGTACACATTAATTAACTGTTAATATTAATTAATTAAAATAGATGATGACTGCGGAGGAATCACAGAATATTGTGTATAAGCTGCTGCTTCGACGACGCTCCCATTTATACAAAATATTCATTAATTAACGCAACTATAGAAATTTCACTTGATTGTTGTCATGAATACCAGGATTCCTCTAACAATAAATCCAAGGTAGATTGTGTGAAGGCTTTGGATTATTCATTTCGCTGTTCAAAACTAAAAGACTATTAAAACTACGATGTCCAACTTAAATAATAGCCACATTATGTAAACTATACTGAAAATAAATATACTTTCCGACAGTATCTCATTCGGCGTAGTGCATGAAGTAAAATAATAAAGAGAGTAGAAGCAAAAGCGATGAAAATAAAACAAAATATTGCTGAGAATTACAAAGAAACCCCAAGCTACCGCACTGTGGCGCTAAAATATTTGAAACCATAACAGAAACTTAAGTAGCAGCAAAACGGAACCAAAAGTAGTATATAGTATAGAGATAACTGGGTAACACTTCTCATTGTCGGCGTTAAATAAATGGAGAATAGCGATGAAGGAGTCTTTCCAAGAGTTTATAAATGCATGAACATTTCACAGAGGCCTCGGCGCAGAACGCTTAATGGCGAATAAAAAGACAAACCCGAAGATAGGGTGTCCTCAAGAACGTAGTATACTGACACGTTATTGTACACTGCATGTTACAGCTGTTACGGGGGGGTATATCTATGTACATTGATATTGTAAAGGTCGAGAAGAACGGGTACCACACAGCGGAGAAGACATTTTTCATGGCTTATCGTAACGGTCGTAGGGTCGTACGAAGGAAAATTTGCTCGTTCCAGATGATGCGAGGCGAGAGGCTTCTGGCTCGAGCACCTCCGCGGGTGAACGGTAACTCATGCACAGAGTTTTGTATACCCTTTCCATTCGTGCTTTCCTCTCAACCCATTCCAACGTCTGCGAAGCCGACGACGACGAAGACGACGGCGACGACGACGACGACACACGGTAACGATGCACCGCGCAGTAACATTTACGTTCGAAATATATCGAAGTATGCCGTAGAACTTACAGTGATTGTCCACTTTCAAACGATAAAATGTAACTAAGCTCTATCGCAAGCTTCCCTATTGGGACGTTGAAGTACCTTTAACAATGGAAATATAAAAAGAAAAAAGACTTCGGTTGTATCATAATTTAAATGTACAATGACAACGTTGCCATTACATGGTTTTTAACTAGGCTATTCCACACTTCAATTATGACAACCTGACCTACATTTAGGATCAAGTGGAAGTTGAAATAAAAATGTGGGAAGTGAGTCCGGTGCACACGAGTTAATATGTGAGGACGTCAACATCAACCATCATAAACTTGTCACTTTTTATTTGTAACTTCAACAATTGATAATGTATTTCAAAAAATATATATACGAAATTTAACACTATTCAATAAACGGCAAGAAAAGCGGCCAATCACTGCTGTCACTGTTTTCACTTAAAATATTCCGAATTCTCTCCAGAAAGCTTCATGTATTTTTTTTTTTTTTTTTTTTTTTTTTGCTTCTGGATGAATGTGCACATTGCTGTCTATGCGGCTTTAACATCTTGCACAAACAGTCTCGCGCTGCCGTTATCTCGACGGAAGTGGGTCTTCAAGGAAAGAGGCGAAGAGGAAACGGGAGCATAACGAATAAGACGAGATACAGAGCATACAAGAGTCGTCGAGATACTAGAAGTAAAGGAACGTCTCTCTGCCGGGAGGCAGTACCATCAGTGCGCGAGGCGCAAAAAGGTATATATATGGTCTGTCCCATTTCACGTGGCTCTCGCCCCTTAGATATAGCTAAAAAAAACCACGGAGAGCGCGATAATAACGGTCGATAGGTGATGCGAGTTTGTGTGACGTAAATTCGACTTGTATGCAGGGAGAACAGGGAGGATGAGGCCAAGAACGAAAAGGGAAGGACAAGTAAGATGGTAGCCTCGAGCTGCTGGACCTGCGAAAGCCGAGACCACCACGGTCTTCCTTTATATATATATATATACTATGAATTTATATAGTATATACCGATAGAAACATGGTATATAGTTTAACGTACGCGGTATCGATTCGCTGAAAGTTGACGCTACTATTATGTGTACCGACTCTATACGTATCTTGAACGAGAGAGCGTGCTGCGAGGCGAGCAGAACGTGTAATATTATACCCCTTCCATCATCGATAACTTCGACCAGGCTAAACGAGCCCGCTCGAGGCACTCGATAACGATTCATTCCCTATTCACTGAAAATTCTTTGAACGTACGGAGAAGACGATCTTTGAGCATGCAGTTGAACGAGATTTCCGCCTCTGGTTACTTGCGCATTGGCATAATATCTGTATCACAATATATAAGATTGTATTGTAGCTGTAATTCGGGGGGTTGAACACTGAACGAAATACATACACTCAAAGATATCGTGATATTCATGGAGACTAATAAAATTGTTCTTGATATATATACATATACTATTAAAAAGACGAAGTTACTGTAAAAAATGCTCAATTAATCACAGTGAGAATAAAACACGTATTTGTAGTTGATTTGTATTACTAAACAAAGTCTGTTGCATTGGCAATAGTGACTTAAGAATGTCTGAATGAATATGTCTCACTACAGAGTTAAAAAAACGAAATTACTTTTTTTTTTTTTACATATAGTATTAATGTTCTCGGTACGTCAGTCGATTAGCAATCTTCAAAAGATGATACTTACACCATTGCATTCCCATTATTTTTACCATTGGTGAAGTCATCTCTAACAGGATGCATGACGATCATCTTGGCTTTCTCGGAAGCTTTGTGGTAATAGTGGAAAATAATGTGGGAGCAATGTGGAAGGTTCCTCCTTTGATTTGCCTTGATTAGATTTGATTAGCCTTTGCAAGCTTTATCAAACACTCCTTACACTGTTTGCTAATTTGCTAGCCCGTTTACATCGTTCAGCTTAGTCTAAAATTGATCTCCCGTAAATTTTCAATAGGAAAACCAATTTCAATCAAACTGACCACTATCGAAGGACTGCGAGTGCTCCTCTGGCGCGGCAAATTTCAGTCAAATAGTTCAATCTGTTCTGTAGTTATAAGACATTCATTTTGACAACCCTTTCATTTATTGATTCATTGGTAGAAACAAATAACACACGAATTGCACGTTTCCCGGTTGCCTTCTAGGAACCGTTTTGTTTTTACTTAGCAGTTCTCATAAACTGTATATATCACATCCGCCGCGAAATGGCTGCTCTTATACAAACAAAGAACTTTCGAGTAAAGAATAAAAAGTTTGAGGCAATATTGAGCTCGATGCTCGTGCTCGATAGTGAATAAAGTAACAAAGTAATACCGAGAGCTGCCTCATGTTCCATCGAGTCCAGTATCACGCAGGGACCATAAACTCTCGATAACACTTTGCAACGCCAGCGAAAAAAAAAGTTTTTCCTTCGTGTGTTTCTCGGTACTTGAAGAGCTCTCATGGCAAAAGTCAGAATCTTATCTAACCAATCGCAAATAAGAACTTCAAGTTTTAACAGAGAGTACACGAGAAATCGTCTAGAAGCAATTCTTAACCCTTTTTGTCTACCATTATTCTATTTAATTATTATTATTTTTTTTTTTCAATGACCACGGTGCAACCAAAGTTTAGCGGAAACTACGATGGGGCAGACGAAGCTTTTGCAACCCATTTTCCAACCTTTGCTCCTTCCTCCATAGAATGTCGCTACAACGCATACCAGAGTCTCGCGCGTCAGCATCATTGAACGCGCAATCCATTCTCCCCAGCGAGTCGATCGATTCATAGAAGATAGAAGGCGTGAGAATGCGAAAGACGACTAGAATACGAAATTTGCGAGTGAGTGCAGAGTTGCGAACGACGAAAACTGCCGGAAGAAGAAAGGTGGAAAAAAAGCACGAGTGAGTAGCAGGTATATAGTGTATCCGGCGCGTTGAACCACGGCAATAGCTCTTTAGAAAGAGCTTTCTCAGTCTATGTAGGTCGATCATCATTCTGACACTTCTGGATAAAAGTATATTGTATACGACTAAACAGTGTCTCTGTGTAAAAATGGATTAAAAAATTGGATCTGACTCTTGAGGGACTTAGAAGCTGATTGATGTGTCACAATATGGAGAAGGTTTTTATAATGTTTTTTGAATTTTGATCGCAGATAAGTCGCGAATTTTGGAAATGATTTTTCATATTAGATATGAGAAGTTTCGAGATCATTGAACAGTTTCATTAAAACAGACTTAAAAATGATCGAAGATGGATATTTTAAAAGCATTATGAAATGTTTTTACAAATCAGAATAATGAGCGCATTTATTTTTTAAGTAATTCATTCGTTAGTAAAAACTTTTTTTTCACCCCTCTATAGAGTAAAAAAATTCCTACATTTCAGATGTGCCATCTATTTGCAAGCAAGTATATAATTTCTTTTTTCTTCCCTTAATGAATAAGTACACATTAGACCTGTTTAAAAAAGGGAATATATTTTTATTTTGTTGCTCAAAGAGATTCTTAAAAGTTGATGCATGTTTAATAAAAATTATTTAGCACTCCCTCGTCAAGCGTGAAATTTGAAAAAAAAAAAAACCGAAAAATGTCAGAATTCGCAATTTTGTTAAACCCCAAGGTAAAACTATTTGTTGTAGTACTTTTTTATGAAAGGATATGGAATCTTTATTTTTTTAAATCATGTAAATAATAATTAACAATTTATTGAAATAGTACAAAAAATATATATATTCGATATTCCTAAATTCCCGGGTTCTTGAAGGCAAGCCTTCGTATATATTCGTATTCCACCATTTGACCTGCTCGCAATAATGATACAACCGTATATATAATACCATTGGGGAGATATTTCTGGAGTTACGAGCTTTAGGTAGACTAATTAACGATATATCGTTAACGAGCTCAACACGTGCACCGTACAATAAGCTTGTACTCCACATTCAAATTTGACCAATAAAATGTTGCTGCGTTAAAACAGTATACAAATAGACTAAGTAATATGTTATGAAATAATATTTCACTGTACAATATAATATGTATCACCAAAGAACATCATAAAGTTATGAATATTATGAACCAATTATTCATCATACATTGATGTTCATGCATGCATACAAGGTGAGAAATGAAAATTGCCGGTGAACCTAAATGGCAGTACAATTTTGACTGTAATTGTCGAATACACTTTACTCTGTATTTAAAAAAAAAAGACACATTGATTTTTTATTTAGCTGTTCATCGAAATTTTTATTCCCTAACATACAAAAGGGTTTATGCTTTCAAAAAAGAAATCACATTCGCGCGGTAATAAATGGAAAGATTCTTTCTAAAGTACCCTTCTTCGTAAATCAGTTTTTTTTATAGCATAAGGAACAAAAGTCTCGATGAGTAGCTAAAAAAGAAAAAAAACCTTTTTTTCCTACCGACCTAGTGTACGTGTTCATATTGCCAACTCCCATATCTATGGCGCTGCAAAAGTACGAGTGAGTGCAGGAAAGGTAAGAAACTCGATGGAAAAGGTCGATTAAGAGAAATCGTCGTGAAGAAGAAGCTTCTTACGAATGGCAGTAAGAGCCATTTCCGTCTTGAGAGTAGAAAAAGACTGGACAAAAGACAGACAAATGGCTCCTGCTGTGGTCGTGTCGGTTCGGTCAGCGTGGGAGCCGAGAATACGAGAGACCAGAGAAGAGCGAGAGGTGGAGGGTGATGGCACAAGCTTGAGCTAATTGGATGGGGACTCGATTACGAGAGTCTCGCTCTGTGTATTTCTCGAGGCGATACACGTACCACAAAGAGCAGAGCCTTCTACATACGACTCGCTCGAAATCCTCAACTGTGCTAAGAGGAAAGAGAAATGTCCTTCACGACTTTTCGGATCAAGCTTACACGGCTGTATCACCGGACCTGGCGACCAGTTTTCTCTTACTAACTCAGAAATAAGCGAAAATAGTACCTATATACATATATAAATGTGTGAAACATGTGGTTCGATCAAATATTTGTTGCTCTATTATTAAAATACTTCCAGAAGTAAATACTGCTATACTGAACTGGTACTTTGATCCAAAGTTGCTATAGTTTGCTTGTAATTCAGAACATTGGCAGGTCGAGAGTTCAAATCTTGAAATCGTACTTCCGATAAATAATATATTGGCGTTCGCTATATATAGTAGTTTCGATATTCGGAGGCCAGTACACACACACACACACACACATATACATACACTTTTTTCTAAATCTGATTTACTGACCATTTGAAACATTTTAAGTACTCTGGCACAACAAATCTGAATTCAAAAAATGTAACTATCACAAAAAGCTTCCTCTGTAAAGAAGCAAAATAATGAATGTTGCTGTTTTTTTCTCTTTTGCTTCAGAACCCACTAGCCGTATGCATTGATGAGGCGAATCAACGTTGAGTAATATGAAGACTGATCATCTGCCAATATCCGCGAGGCTGTGCGCACGGCTGTTACTCCTCGGATTCGTCGTTCGCGTCGAGCCGCTGGATATACGTGAGTGGCCGCCAAAGACTTTTCTACGTAATCTGCCTCGTTCCGTTGCAAATTTATTATCTGTATTTAGAATTTTCCGGCTTCAATAATAGAAGAGTCATTTGCAATCCACGCGGCGCATTGAGAAAAGTTATTACAATTTCATTGTCCGCGCGGATAAAACAATAGGTGCCCGTGGATCGAACGAATAATCGAATTGTCGATAGAGGAGATAGGCAAAAATGGGAACGACGGAGGGAATGAAGCAAGAATCGTTAATCGACTTTGCCCGATTACAATAATCGACGAAACGTCGATAGAAGCTTTTACCTCTTTTCAGACGCTTTTGCCACTTTTATATAGTATATTTCTCGGTGTGTGCCTCAAATGATCGACCCCAAAAGCGAGACAAAAGGGTGATTGCCATCGCGCAAGCAGATTGTTTATCGACTAAACTCACGGGTCTCCTAGGTTTCCATGTTCTATACGCGTTCGGCCGCCACGAGCCATTCGGCACAAGCATTACGGATAAGTCCTTGCTCCGTTTATACGTGAAGCTTTTACCAAGTATACAAACTAACGTACGAAAACTCTGCGCTATACATTGAGGTACGGACGAGTGTTGCCATATACACACCTGGATGAAAACCACTTTTGTTAAGAACGTGGAACAACCTTCCAGGGCCTCTTTTTTTCTTTGGGCGAGAAACATTTTTCATCGACAGTAAAGACCGCCTCGCTGGTTCTTATTTTTCACCGATCGTAGACAGGGAACTGAAAGAACACGAGTGTTGTAGAGCTTAAAAGGTGAGAGAGAATGGAGAGCAGAGCCTTTTGGACTACCAGCAAACCTGCACCATCACTCTACGGGTAATGACTCGGCATTTTTTCCCACCCCTCGTGGGATCAATTATTTCTGGCGTAACGCGACGGAACGAATCGGCGGCTGGCCACCATCTTTCTCAATCTACCCTAACCCGGGTAGTTTCACAATTGTGAACCGGGAGGTTCACAAATGTATATATATTTCTGTGAAAATTTCGTTTATTCGTTCGTTTTCGAGGAGTTATTTTAGAGATTAGCGCTTTGAAACCTTAGAACGAAGTTCATGGACAATTTTTATAAATCTGATGTACATTTATAAAATTTCTCTAATTTCTCAGCCCCATCACCTAGAGTCTGAACCTTGTACGACTTGCCCTCCCGTTAAGGTCAATACTTGGATTGGTGATCGCCTGGTTGACCGTGACTGTCAGTACTTAAATGGGTGATCACCTCTGGATGACCACCGGGTGATAATCAGGCAAGAATCGGTTATTTGTTCTGACTTTGATTTGTTCGAACGAGTCATTATAACCCACTAGAATATGATATTGGAATTCACAAAAAGTAAAATGGAACCTCTATTGCAATACTTTATAGATTATAATCGGTATAATTATTTACTTACAGTTTTAGTCTCAGACCCTGTTTCAATGGAGATACTTCCAGTTTATCCAACAAAATCAGATCACAAAACTCAGAAGATTGTCGTAATCTGTACTATCAGGAAACAAAATTAATGAATACCCTATAATTGTATTTAAATAGAGCTTTCGGTAATCATTTACCTTCAATATAATTTTGTCTCAATGACAAATATCACGAATATGGGCCACGGTAACATTCTCGCTCCATCACATTCAGAACGAGACACCAGCTGCCATAAACTATATTTCCGCGAGTTGCTCGGCACCCCCAAATGGGATGTTGGGTTCGCCAACGATATTTCCACACCGATGAAAACACTTGGCAATATAAATTTACAGTATATATATATATATGCCTCTAGGGTTAGAGAATGTTCGCGACTCCGCGAAAGCACCAGGTATTGCCCTTCTCTGTTTCAGAACCGTACCTCCTTTCAAGCTCCCTCATTTCGCTCGATTAGTCGAGCTGCACGCCACTCGTTACTCGCAAATTGGTAATAAAGATCTCGGCCACGTTGAAACGCCTGTGCGCGGACGTTGAGGCCCCCTCACGGATTAACGCGCGCCACACGCTTTCGCAAAGTTCTCGCGAGGATTATACGACGTGCCAAAGAGCGAAGAGGCGGTGTGGAAGACTTGGAGACGGAGTAAAAGGGAAGGAAAGCTTTACAAAGAGAGAGAGGGACGTATATCTTAGTACATAGACACCCTCTCCTCTTTCTCCTGGCCTTTCCTTCCGTATTCGAACTTTTTCTTTCCTTTTCATCGCTTCCGTTCCCCTTCATATCCTTCCCATTCAGTGCTCTATTTTCTTTCGACCCTCCCATTTCTTGTCCCAAAACTCACTGCTCAAGAAGCCTTATGGCATTTACGAAAACTTATGAAAACATTCATAAGCGAATTTCGTTGCTACTAAAACTATCGTCTCTCCCTTCAATCCCTTCTATATTTTCTTCAACTGCTTCCCAAGTCCTTGTGCCATCAAAGGCCCTTAAGACGTATAAGCGACCCTTGAGCGTATGGCACGTTGTACCTTGTACTCGTGTTTTCCATGGAATTTCTTTAGGTGTCATTCTCAAAGTGATGCATCACTTTATGTATAACCTGTTATAGATGCTTGGGAATGAATGAGACAAGAGAACGGGGTAATATTCCACAATTAATATAGTATGTATAATGTAAAATGCAAGAAAGTGAGTTTTCAAGGAGCTGCGAAGTTGCACTAAGCCATGTAATGCCTTTCTAGAGGCTCTTGTCTTGTCTACTAACTCTTCACCCCCCCCCCCCCCCCGCCGTCAGCATCCGCTTTCAGCAAAGCTCTAATTGCTACACGGATATATTGTTACGCTCGAGTGTGTCTCGAGACTTGAAAAGATTACTTATTTACAAGTGAAGTGAAGGCTCTTAGTTGCACAGACTTTACATTCATGGAGTATCTTAAATACAGGTAGGTGACCTGAAGATTCAGAAATGAAATTGGATATGAGTATACAAAGAGAAGAATGAGAAGAAAATATTCATCTTACTAAAATTTATTATTATTTATTACAGTCTACCATATCCGTTGAAGTCCTATTTCAAATTGATATAGCAAAATAAAGTAGGGAAAATAGCATGGTAGAAATATACATATTGTTTATTCATTTGATTTCCATATGTCAGAAAACTTCCAGAAAGATCTGCGCTGCAGTTCAAAATATTCTAGAATTTTAGACGTTTCCACACGCCACATTTTTTCTTTTTTTTTTTTCAACACCTTGGTATTAAAAACTGCAAACAAATTTTACTATCACAAGTCTTCCTCCGTAAGGAGTCATAAATATTTAAGCAATCTGATGGAAAAGTTACAAAAGTTTGTCAACGATGGAACAGACTATCCGGAAGGAGAGAAAAAAGAAAATAAGGCTGGATAAAGAACGTCCACACTGCTTCACCAGGAACTTGGCGACAAATTGCCAAAGAACTGGTTGCCTATGTCCTTCAGGAAACGGAAGGGTAGAAACTGACGCAAGAAGGAAAGTAAAGGCCAGAAAGCAAAAGAAATCCTTGTTGATCGACTAGCACACCACTCCCCGACACTCGAGGATATCGAGAGCAATTATCGTTGATCGCATAGTCGTGGTAGTAGCAGTAGTAGTATTCCTCGGAGCTGCTCGAATCCAGGCGAAGCGGGTATAATCGACTCTGAGAGGGTTGCACAGAGAAGCGGTAGTAGCACGAGCAGAGAAACGTAGCGAAACGAGTTGAACGAAGGGGAAACTCTCTGGCACACCGAAAGCTAGCACGAAACCCAAAAAAGAAAGGTAAAAGGCGAACGACGAGTACTACACTACTGAACGTAGCGGGTCCTTCTCGAAGCCCCGACTGCACTCGGCTCGGGGGACGACCAATCGAAAACGGTAAAAAGAAATGTAAAAAAAGTAAGAGGTATAGAATGCAAGATAGAGAACACAACAAAGCACAGAGAAAACGAAGGAGGTGAAAAATAAAATAATGAAAGAATGGTGAAGAGGAGCAAGAGAGATTAAGGAGACGTTGAAATAAAACTGCATCGTTTTAGTGTAAATCGGCACTATATAGGTTATTTACGATCCCAAAGAATTAATATACATCCATTAGGAAACCATCCAATATATTTTTCGGAATCTGTTGAATAGATTACTTAATGGTTTTATCTCTGAAATACTCCTAGTCATCTGTTTTCCAATTCGTATGTTCAGGAAATAATCTCGTTGATCAATAATTTATATAAAAATTGTAATCTGCTGAGGTATAGAAAAAATGGATGGCTATATATTGAGAAATTTCTGATATTGGTATCTATAAATTAGTGGATTAAAAACAAAACATAAATATCATTTTTATGTTACCATAGTTACCGCAACTATTTATTATTATTTCATAGACAGAAAAGATAATGTAACTGTGAAGATATAAGCAAAAAATTAATACGAATGATCAACGAATAAAGTCAACCAACATTTAGGCTCTTAGAGTTACGACATCGGACAGAGGAAAAGACGTAAGCAACCTTTACAATGGGTCAATAACGACGCAATTAGTCCTACGTTATTGTACTTAAAACGGAAGAAGCTTTCAAGCGGTACAAAATGGAGCTCAGGTAGTACTAAGCTCAAGCAGATTTGCATAATCATCCTTACAGTGGATTATGTTGTACAGAAGTATTATCACCGCTCCTGCGCCTTCACAAGTAAAAAATATTCAGCATTAATGTTTAACACCGGTAAATTTGATACGTTATATACTACTGCAAAATTCTGGTGACATGTCGTGTGCAGCCATATTGGTTTTCGGAAGGTTCAGTAATAGACCATTTTTTCGTAGTTTGTATACATAATAATAAAAAATCGGTATATAATCCTGGCTAAAGTATATGGGGTTAAAAAATCTGAAATAACTTATACTTTTTTTAGATACTCTAAACTATTTATAAGAAAATTATGAACTTTGTTTTAAAGAATTCGAAACAGGGTTGGCCCACTTCGTGTGGAATGACCGAGGTATTTCAATATTCTGTTGTTGATTAGAAAAAGCTTTCTTAAGGATACAAAACTATACTTGGACGTATATAAAAGGAAAACAACGGTGGCTGAAGTTAAGTCAAGAAGGTGAAAAACAAAATAAGGAAACGGGCATTGTGCGCGTGCAAGTGGAGTTGAGGAAAACTGTGGAGCCTGGTTGGGGAAAGACGACTGCTCGAGTCCGCTCGAGTCTCTTGGCCGATTGTCGCTTGCGCACAGGACATTGTCGGTACGGAAGACCTGCACAGCCCCCTTTCGTAGCCGCTTTTACAGCCCTACAGCATGTTCTTTTCTTTTTCGTTGTACACGCCCGCCGTCGACAACGTGGCTACTAAACTCGTACGTAGGTATACGTGAATGGACGTAGTCGCCGACGCTTGTAGTTTCCGCTCGTGCGTCCGGTGCTTTCCCTCGTTATGGTAAATGGTCCGGTGTTTTTTTTTTTCTTCTTTTTTTTTCTTCTTCTCTTTCTCTATCTCACTTGAGGTGAGCAAACAGTCACACAAAGATAAGTGCGCGCGGACCGTTTCTGGGGACACTCGACACGAACTCCAGACGTTCTTGTACGGTGAAGGAGCAACGGCTTAAGGGGAGAAGCAAGAGGCGACCTCCACACCCTAATCCCAGAGTCTCATGTGTAGTCTGGACAGCGGTACAAGCTAGTCTTGTTTCAGTATAACTAGAAAAGCATTCCTTCCTCACTGGTGGCAATGTAACGCTACTGTCAGAGCCACTTAAATTTGCGCCGAAGACTGTTTTCTACTAAGCAAGAATTTACTGATCAACTCTCGGCGACTGTGATTTCTATACGGGGAAAACACCAGGTGCGCGGTGTCTCACAGAAAATGCTCAATGAGCCACGAATCCATTCGAAGTTCATATTTATTTCTTGAATTATTAACAGCATCCTGTAAATACTCCCATTTTTCGACTGTGAATGAATGACATTCAAATTAAAGCTTCAGGTTAATTCAGAAGCTTGTTTCAACAGCTGGTACCATTTCTCAAGCACTCATGCTAAAAGTAACATTCAAAGATCTCGAGAAGTTGAATATTGCTCATCAGCTTGAAATGCTTGTAACTTTTTAATTTCTCTGAATTTCGGTCTATAATTTGGTGTACATATAGTAGATGACATGTAGAATCGAAACAAATCATTTAAAAATTAAATTTTAATTCCCCCTTAATGCAATAATAATCAATAATAAATATTTTCTCATATCCTTCCTCAGGTGATTCGGCACTCCTTAATCTAATTGTGTCTTGCAATTTTATTCTGTTAATAACGCCGTTCGATAGTAATAAATGATCGAAGCAACGAACTCATTTGCACATGAGTGAATTACGCGTTAAAGTTCAATGTAATTGCGAAGTTATGCCGATGGACGGTACGTCGCCACTGATAGCGATTTTGTGAAGATTGGAAGGATCTTGTATAAGCCAGAAATTTATTCATATCCAACGGGGATCCGTCCTTGGGCTCTTGTGCACACCCTGGTATTCCAATACACTTCCGTTCATGATCCACGTCCCACCGGGTTATATAACGCAGCTTTTCCGGGTGGGATGAATCTGAATCTCTGCGGGACAATGCGAAGGAATTCCGCTTTGCTATTGTACACCGTCTATGAGGCCTTTTCAACGAAAATAGTAGGGGCACACGGTCGATCTTCAATGAAAATGATTTATCCATTTTCTGGGAAAGGAGCAGGGCAAATCGAAGCCGAACGAGGACTTAAGCTCGCTGCCGGCGGAGTTATAGGAACGAAGACGTTTAACAACGTTATAACTTAGTGAGAACTGGGTCAAATCGTCCGAGTCTTCGCCCCGTTATTACATTACAAGGACCTCTCGAGATATCAGCGCGTCATTCCACCTTCAGTCACTTACGAATTATCCAAGTTCCACGTATTTTACTTGGTGATGGATGCCCTCGTTATACCACCAAAAAGGCAAACCATACTTTATTCTCTATTTTCTCATTTCTTTTTATATCATTTTCCTATTTAAAAAAAAAAACGTTGCACATTGCTTCTCTATTATTTTTGAATTTTTATAAAGCTTCCTTTACGAGAAAGTATGTTGATCAATTTTGGCTTCCTCATAGTGGAAGTTTTGTAAAAAGAAAAATTAAAAATTCTCTAAATTATGAACTCTTTGTTAGATGCTCACAAAATTTAGAATTAAACATTGAAACACTCTATTTAAGTCTTGTGCAAAATTTTAGATCAGTTACTTGAACAATTTTTGAGTTATAGCATTTTAAAAAAAATTACAAAGTGGTTTACCTATTTTCTAAAGCATTTTTCTCGACGTTTTGCAACATTCTGAGTATCCTGACATGAAAATCGCAAAAAAAAAAATTGTTCATAAAAACAAAGCTTCCGCTATGCGGAAGCAAAGAAAAATAAAAATAATGAATTATTGATATAAGATTATAATTTAAGATATACTTTACCAAAATGGTATGCAGCACAAACTGCAAATTTCTAGAAGGCATTGCATTTTCATGCTCAACACTGTAAAGAATTCAAGTTTGTAAGGGTAACAAAAATAAGATCATAAATCGCATTCATAAATCTCTACTGTAGCAGCTCTCTCGCCTCTATTGTGTCTCCGAGACGAAACAAATAATCCGCCCCCTTCGCATTTTGGAGAATCTTCACTGTCTTCCCCAGCACGCATACCTACATCTGGCTGAAAAATATTATAAATGGAATTAAACAGAGACCGTGAGGACACACCCGGAACATGGTATGCGCGATAATTAAACTGAAGTGTAGTAAAACAGGTGCTCGCACTAATCACAGCAAAACAGGAACGAGCGAGAAGAGAATACCGAGTGCTGATAATAGTGCTACCGGAGATCCGGCAACACACCGTTGGAGCAAAACCGTTTTTATTACTTCCTACCAGTCCCAAGCGCAGATCCTTTGTGACGCATTGCAAAGACTACTTGTGTCATGAGAACGAGAATATATATGCTCGGCCTTTACTTATATATATATATATATACCATAAAACTGCCGCGGGTAAACTACAGAGGTACAGTGAGAGTTTCAACTGCACCAAATTTCCCAAAATGCATTTATACAGAAAAAGAAGAAAGGTGCCAATTTTATAATTCCACACATTTGTATAATAAACCTACGAATAACATTGCACTTTAAATTCATTTTTTAAAAAACTAAATGTATCCCTCTTGAAAGAATTCGTGACCAACACAACTCGCATTTTCGATATATGTGTAAGTTGTCTTCTTATTTATTCTCTGATTGGCTGGAAGTATCTGAAACTTTTGCTGTTCGACAAATAACTTCAGTAGTGTTGCTGAATTTTGACAGTTATCGGACGCGCAAATTTTGAAATTTGTGTAAAGGTTACTTCGAGAACCTTCAACGTTACACATATTGTATCCTCATTTATTACCTCTTTCAACTTTTGTCTACGGAACACCTTTATGTGTAAAGTAAATTCTATCCTCATAGAGGTGAACAATAATGAGGAAATATGAATGTTCAAGGCATGCTTTTCTTCATTACTTTTGAACGGTTAAAAAGTAACAAGTTCACCAACTGCCACAGAATAATTTACTGTACTATTAACTGCGCGATTCATATTTAATTCGTTGAAAACCGCTAGTATATGTTCAATTTTTAAGTTTCATCGTTCTGCGTAGTTACGTTCAAATTCACTTTAAAATAAAGCCCAAGTATGGTAAAAGTATGTCAGTATAAATAAACTCCAGAATTCTGCTGTGCAATCCTGCAGCTTGAAAGGACGATAAGACATTACGCTCGAGCTGCGGCAGTCCCGGCGAACCAAGTGAATTTCTGACACCCATAAGTCAAGCTCAAAGCAAATTTCACGCTGCTCAGCACGGTCGATTGGCTCAGTTGCTGAAGCCCGAGAAATCCTCAAGCTCCGGCGCGTTACAATAAAATTTAGCATCACGGATATCCCGAGGTAGAGAGAGAGTAGCTCTCTCGCTTGCTGTCGGCTATTTGCTTAAGAACGTCCACCTTGTCTCGTCCGCGTTCTTGAGAAAGACAGAGCACTCGAAAAATTTGAAATGCAGAGTGCAACTTCGTTCTCCGGTTGACGACCTTAAGTCCAATGTCCTTTCGGGATACGTCCCGGACAGTCTTTTCGTGGAGTCTCTCACGCGACAAGAGTCAGATTACAGTCATTGTATAACAATCCACGAAAGAAGTCTTATATTGAACCATCAAAGCAACAGAGAACCATAGCAGTATCGGTAGAGTGTAGACGAGATTCTGATTTTTCATGTGACTCGGGTGAGCTTTAGCGTTTCACCCATTGTCGAGAAATCTTGGTCCATTCATTCCGTGACTGAGGCAAACTCCCCCGCGTACCTTCCTTTCTTGCTCTCATTCAACTTCCCTTATTCGTTCCTTTTCCTCCCTTATTATTCCCCCCATTCTCCTCCTCTATTTCTCTCCTTGCACTGCTTGTCCGACTTTCATCCATTCGGTCTCTCGCCTTCAACTCTGCCACCATCTTCTTCCATTTTACGCTTCGAGGAAAAGAGATATGACTGGAGAAGAAAGGTAGCCCGAGGTACGAGACGGTGATTCCAAGTCCTGGCACTAGCTCTTTACTTCGTTGGTTTTGCTGTTTTCCTCTCTCTCTCTCTCTCTCTCTCTCTCTCTCTCTCTCTCTCTCTCTCTCTCTCTCTCTCTTTCTCTCTCTCTTTCTCTTACTCTTGGCTGGGAGCAAAGCAGCAAAGACGAACACAGCGAGAAGGAGGCGTATAGTGAGGAATGAGGCGCAAGGCGCCAGCAGGAATGGACTGGAAAGAAAAGCCGTCTCCCGGATAACCGTATTACGAAGCCATTGTCTTCGTCCAGCCAATTCGAAGTAATGAGACACAGTCGGTTGCGGAGAACAATCGACCTGCGCTAGGACATCGTCACGATTTCTGGCATAGACCTTCCCACCGAGACTTCTGATGTCATGCGCTTTCCCGACCCTTCCGCATCCGCGGACTTTTCGCACTGACGGCTGGAAAGATCGTTCTTCCAGAGTCTCTCACTTGAGAAGCTTCATGTATATTCTCCACTCATGGGTCTTCCACCTGTTAGCCTTAGTGACTTCACATCACTTCTGATTTATTCCTGGTATTAAGAAATACTTTTCTATATTGTGGAATACAATACATAATCTGCCAAGTTGTTTCACTGGATCTTCGCTCATCCATATCATCCGTTCAATGTCATTCCAGAGCGTATTAATTTTCATATCTCAAATACCAGAGGCACTGTGATGGCAAATAAAGTTGAATATGATTGCTTTACGAACAATACCATAATTATCACCATATTTCAGTCTGGATTTAATTATTGAGGTAATTCTGGCAATTTTTTTTCTGATACATCTGCAAATATAACGAAAGGTTGAAACATCGACATTTACCAGGAAAGTCGCTGTAAGCAAGTTCAGCTTACTGTCAAATCTGGCACAAGATCACGAGCGCCGTATATCGTTCTAAATCGCACTTCTAAAAAGTATAAGGATATTTATAATGAAATCGAAAATACTTTTTTTTACTCATTTTTTACACGAGAAAGTACAAGATAACTTGAGAGTATATTTCGCAAAGAACAGCTGAAGTACAGCGATAGACGTTGATGTACCCTATAACAAAGCCACGTTCTTGAAGATATTATGAAAATTGGATAGAAATTGCTACTTCTCAGGATACCAACGAGAAGAACTTCCAGTAGTAATCTCCGGCATCTTACATCTTCGCAGCGATGCCTATTAGCTGCCGTGAGCTACTCCTTCGCACTCCAACACTTCCATTGTTCAAGTGACAACTCCGAACTTTCTCGGTACGCGTTCGTCGTTGTACTACTTCGTTGACGTCGTCTCGCAGTTTACAACGTTGAGTAGCTTGTTAAGGAAAAGTTGGCGTTTGAACGGCATGCACTCGACGCATTCGCTCAAGCTTTAAATTTCAACGCTAAGGGACAACGAAGACTAAACACGACGACCCTTCTATCTAACGAATTCTACTCTCTGCTCTTTCTATTATTAAGATACAAATGCACCAATGAATAAAAGGCAAAGTCGCGAGAACATTGGTGTTCGAATTTGTACGAGAGAATATCTGGTGCGATAAAGTTGAAGGGCGTTAAAGACAAGAGTTGCTTCGGAGGGATAAGAAAAGTGATGGAAAGTCCAGGCGACAAAATCGAGGTATATAGAAAGACTAGACTGCCAGAGAAGTGAACGCGGGAACAAGATTGCTCTTCAGATTCTGTTCCGACATTTCCGGTCTTTCACTCCTTTCTCCGAACGAACTCGTTGTCCCAGCAACTTCTCGGATATTTCTTGTAGGAAGCATTCAACGAGAAGTTTGTCGAATGTTCTAACATTTGGCTTGTTTTGATTCTGTAAATTGCCACCCTCAATGATGTTTACTGTGTGTATATATATCAATATATGCAATGCTGGCGGATGCGGATTCCGAAGATAACAATGAAATGGAAATATTACGAGGGATGAATTGCGAATGATTGGCTTATGCTGCTATTCCTGTGAATTTTCAAGGAAATAAAATATAAATTGTACAATAGAATTGCACTGACAATATGATTTTTTCCTCCGACTCACATTCTGTTAATTCTGCACTGTGTATACTAGACATTTTACTACAAAGGCAAAATTAAAGTTTCATTAAAACATTCACTACAGCCTAGGCTATTTGCTCATGGTTACTGCTGTTATACGGACACGTTTTTTTCATTTGCTTCTCAGTTCTTTACTGAAGACCCAGTAATCATTGTTTGAATATTTTACCTGAGCATGTATTTCTTGAACTCTCATTTAATTTAAAGTGTGTCAAAAGACTTGATTTAACTGAAATGAAATAACCGAGTGAATGAATATTCTTGAAAACTCTCTGCACCTAATAAATCGGACTATTACTGTCTGCTAAAATTAACGCTTCACTCAATTAGAGCGCTATTTCGTGAAATCGGAATTTTCATAAAATGTTACAAAATATATTTCTGATTTATTCATTGTCTACATGACCTTGAACCGGAAGGCCCATATCATCTTCCCCCCTGGGACACGTAATAGAGTTCTATGCTCCCCCGTTTTATTGTCCCTTACCTTTCCTCAACACTTGTCAACTCTGTAACGTGGGAAAAGACGAGCTTTTCCGGCGCTACATGCAGAGAGACCTTGTACCAACTCCCAAAAGGGAATAGTAGTATTACATAATATAAGATTGCCAGGTGTTTGAATAGCATCCACAGTGCTGCCAAGCTTTTGGTTTACCCAAGCGAGGAAGGAAGCGAAGGATGAAGCAAGGATGCAAGCGCGTTTATCTTTTCCTTCTCCGCCACATCTCTTCTTCCTGCGAACATCCGACCTGATGAAATCCGATTCCCCTTCAAAATGTCCGGATTTCGTGTAAATTATTTAGTAGCCTAACGCTTAAATAAAACACTTCGTACACGGGAGACTGAGGAGATCAATGTTACATCAGTAAGTTTATACAGTGAGTAACATTTGCCGACAGGAGTCCAGTTAAAATTAGTTTTCAGTCTACTGTTCTGAATCTATTATTCTTTCAATATTGTAATTTTCACTATTGCTACGAATAAAAATGATATATTTCTTATTTCACTGAAATAAACCCGATCATTATCCAAACATGAGAAAATGTTCCTTTATCATGCTGAATTATTGCTCATCCTGTTCTCCATGTAAATTCAACATTATTTAATTTAGGGTATAAAAGTCACGTAGATAAAGTTTAAAATGGCAAGAAGATGATTCCACATATAGAAATGCAGTTTATCAGTAAAGTACTCAGTAAAACAAGAGTACACTTATTCCAGTCAGGTTTAAGTGAAATCAGGATTTTGCATAATTATGAAGACCACATAACTTTTCGAACCACTCTTATATTCAAGTCATGTAGAAATGTCGTATACATATAGTGTAATAAGTGCAATTCCCTTTATTCCTTTCTGGGCGTTCCCTCGATCCCCTCCCCGTGCGCGAAATTGGCCAACCAGCAGAAACTCATTATAAAGAATAGTTCGCCTCATTTACAATCCTCTGCAGCCGGTCGCTGCTGGACATTCTTGGTATGCTGATCTTTCCTCCTACAGAACCATGCCGAGGATGCTGTGTTGTTGGTACCTGGTCGTATAAAGGGTAAAAGCAAAGTATGCAGATAGTAGTGGAACAGTCGGAGTTTGTAACGCTAGTGTAGGGCATCTTTCCAGCTCGACGTGCATGCAGTTTTATTGCACGTACAGTAGGTACTTACCCTTATAGATACCGAAAGCTATCGGCGTAAAAAGCATAAATTTACATGATCGTAAATTTTGTCGGCTTTCGTGTTAAAAGCATCGTTTTATGACAATAATGAGCAGAATCGAGATGTGATGAAAAGAAAATCTGTATTTTCGATCTGTAGGAAAATTATTGTGAACTCTCAGCAAAATCTGCACTTCATTGCCATTTTAAAAGTTGCATTGAATTCTCATTGTTGCAGACGCAATGGAAACGAAGGTATTTTTTCCAAAGATAAAATTTCTACACAAATTCCAATTGATTATATGTATGGAAATGTGATTGGTAATTTCCATTGCGTTCCATTTTGTTTTCCATTTTCTAGTGGCAATGAAGGGCAGATTTTGTTAAGCGGAGTGTATAGATTCGATATATGCAGAAAAATTACTGTGCAGGACTGGGTCTGTGAAGAATTGAGCCTGGAGGATCGACATGTGGAAGAATGAAAGGCTGCCACATAAGTGACGGTGCTTCTAATCTTGTAGAACACCTAAAATCCGAAGGAATCTGGAAAGTGGAAAGCAGCAGGGTGGAATTGTAATGTGGGTGTGGGTCTTCCTACCAATCCTGTGTGCTTGGGATTTTATTGCACATCCAACTTTGCCCTATCCTTATAGACACTAGACTATAGCTATATATCTTCATATTACCATATTGTACGCATACGAACTGTGCACCTGGCATGATTATTCGTTTGAGAAAAGAAGAAACACGCTCGTCTGAATTCTTCGCATCTTTCTCGCGACTTTGGTGCACGAAGAGGTGCCTTTATATCCCCAACGTAACTGCAGCACCTGTCGTGTTATCAGGATTCATCACGAATACTTAGGAACATTGCTCGAATAGTCTCCCTCAGTTAATGGTGCACGCTCCTTTTATTCATCACGTAACTGAATAAGAAATGTTTGAATTAGATTTCTACTTCTTATCAGCTGTCATTTGAAGTTACGACAAAATGTTTATAACTATAGATTTTAGTTATAAACATTTTGTAACATTTATAAACATTTATCAGTTAAATTGGAAAGTTTTGTAAAACTATTAACCTAACAACTGTTTTAGCTAAATTTGAATTTTATTTTTTTTAAACTGTGCTATTTTGTTTCAGATAAATATTTTTATAACCCGGACGTTAAATGAAACTATACTCTTTCCTAACTGTATGATTATTAAGTCCACAAGATATAATTAACTGCAAGATAATAATCACTTGAAGTTATTCATAATTATTGCAAAAGTGTCAAATCGTTTATTTCTGCATAATAATTAGTCATTATTATTTATCTGTTAAAATATTTAAAAGGCATTTTCCATTTGAATGGTGATCATCTCGAAATACTTTTATCTAAATCTTCTAAAGCGCTTTTAATTAAACTATAACGACTGTATCGCTTGAAGACTGCTAAACGACGTACCGAGCAAATTTAACGATATATTTGCTACGTTGATTTAATTTTCTGAAAGTGAAACAGTGAATAATAATATTTTCTGTAAAGTGGCAAGTCCTCAGAACATAATCATTCTGGAAATCCTGGGAGAAAAAAAGGTCGACTCACTGTTAAGAGTTGCTCGAGAAGCGAAGCAACGGTATCACTATTTAAATTGGCATTAAGAAATATGTTTCACAAATTGCTTCAATGCCACGACTACCTTCGTTGGTCCGTTCCAGTCATTCTGGACATACTTCGCTTCTGCTCTCCTTCTTTCTATCCGTCTGTCTCTCTGCCTCCCTCTTTCACCCTTCGATGCAGTTCCCTTGGCACTACGCTCAAAACTTTTAACTTGAAAGAGCTATGAATGGGTCGGAACGAAATTGCACGGTCCAAGACGTCGTATCCCGACTAGATATACAGCTCTCCTTTGGTGCTCCGGTTGCTGTGAAGCTTTCGCTCTTCTCTGCCGCGAGCTTCCCGGACTCTTCCAATGGGATTCTCATTCGTGCGAAGTACTCACCAGAAGTTTCTCTATTGAACCTTACGTCTGTGTCTGTCGTTCCACTCGTAATGGCGCGATAATGATCCAACTAATGATTGCATCGATTCCCGTTGCACTTAAGAAGCTCCAGTTACCCAGGTCTCAGTGAAATTTGAACGATTGAAGATTTCGTGATGCGGATATCTCCATATTATAAACCATACTGACTATATCAGAAAATTCAGGAAGGTTTGAACGACGATTCTAATTTTATTTAGGAAGAAAGATTTACTACAGAAATTATAAATACTCTCTCGTTTAACACAAAAACCCCTGTCTTAAAACTATTCCAAAAGATTTTGTTATGTAATACATCAGTGATTACTTTTTCGATTTTACGATAGGGAACCGCCTCCAACTTGTCAATAAGGAAACAGAAAGCTATTGCGTGTTCAATGTTACTCTCACAATTGAACTCCATTACACAGTTTCGTCTACTACATCACTTTCTTTACGATCGAATACACCTATCCCCAAAAGTAATAATGGAGAACACGAACCTCACTATATTTTCTTTTCTCCCTAAAAAATACAGTGTTTCTTCAATTTCACCGTAACGCAATAGTATTCCACGCCAAAAGCCGATTGGAATCGAAGCTTGTCACGAGCATGCACATTACACGTGAGCTCCCGTGACGCTTGACCCTACACCTAGCCAAAGACAGAGAGAGAGAGAGAGAGAGAGAGAGAGAGAGAGAGAGAGAGAGAGAGAGAGAGAGAGAGAACCATGGTACAGCTTTGATCTCAGCTACGCTCTGATCTCACCCTACCGCGCGCGGCCTCACTCGCCTTTTTCGAGTCCAATAATCGTGTGCGGCACGACGGTAACCCTCCACAACCTCTCTGCTTCCCTACATCGTCGCTCTTCCAAGCTTTCCAGAAGCTCTGGCGCACTCTAGCGCGCCTGGAGTGTGCCTGCCGGGTATGAAATCCACTCTTGCTCTTTCGTTCCTCTCCTTCTTCATCCTCGTTTTCTGCCGATTTCTCCCTCTCGCCAAAAATAGAAACTACTTTCTACAGTCTACTGTACATATACTAATACACAACGAATAAACACACATACACACACAAAATGAGTGAATCCAATGGGCTCCGTTCGTCCAGAACAAAGAACATGAAAATACTATTGTCGCGGGTCTTTTTGGGCTCGACGTTGATATTGCACGCGGAGCCAGAAAAGAGCTGCATGCACGAAGACTTCCCCTTTCTATTTTATGGTATATATACGTGTGGTAGTTTGGTAGCCTGTGACGGTGAGGCAGGTAGTCAGACGATATAGAAATGTCGTTAGCTTCCGGGGTGTGACACAAAGGGCGAGAGAGGGTGCCTCATACATAACAATATAGCAGATAGTGTATTGTGGTAGTGTATTTTGGTGTACTTTAGCAGTTCAGTAAATCGATCGGGGCTACGACTGTCGTAAGATTGCACGATAAGTGGGCGACACGCACCGTACGACACCCTCGCACCAGCCCGAGGGTTCTCTGATATCACACTATACAATACATTTACGTGTATTAAATTATCGAATATATGGACAAAGTTCGAGGATGTTGCTGTTACGTTACACGCTTTAGTTATTGTAATTTGTGCTCGAGGAGATTTGTGATAGTTGGTGGAGCGTGATCGCGGTTTTACGATACGGTACATTTACGTAAAAAATTTCATGTAATTTATTTTTTTACCGTATACTATGTCGTACCCTCCATTTAGGTTCTCAATTCCATTTGCTCTTCAATTACACTGAGATTCGGATAGTTTGTAGATAAAATTGAATTGTTAGCATTTTTTATTGATCAAATTATTTAAGGGATTTCTCAGATTTTTGGCAAAAAAACATGTTTTTTTTGTCGATAAAAAAATCCTATCAGAAAACCCATGCGATTTTTTGCGAAGCTGTACAACTTAGGGTTAGGTCAGTCCCTGAGGATTATTATTGCATATTCTGAGACATCTTTCGATTTAACAACTCGCGATACATTAAATCTGAGCATCGCTTTCATTTGTATCAATGAACCTTACAAGAAATGCTATAAGTAGTACATAAAAATGGAGTTTTGGAAAAGCACACACACAAGTTAAAAGCAAAGCCATCGTTGCTACAGATGACAATCGGGGACCGCTACATAGTCCACACGACATGGTCAAGACATACCTCCGTGTGTTGTAGACGGATAAAGTCGGATGATCCCTAATCGCACCGATGTACCAGTAGCTGCATAAGTGCTCTCGTCCAAGTGCAGAGAAAAGCAAACTACCTCCCTCGCTCTCTCGTGAGAAGCAAAAGCGTGATTCATCCGTCTCGCTTCAACGCGGAAGCTAAGGGTGAAGAGATTGAGCTCAAGAGCTTCGTACTGAACGTACTATAACGTGCCTCCACTACTACATACTTTAACCTACTACTACTACTACTAGTAATACTGATGCTGGTATGTAGTGCTACTAGCGGATAGAGGGCAGGCGAAAGATCGAGCTGTGTGTACAACCCTGGCTGTAGCTGTTGGCTGGCTCCACTGCTTGGATGTCCCTGGCCTCTCTCATATCACCTTCCATTTGAGTTCAGTTCAGAGGATTATAGCCTTGCCACCTGACGGACTCCCAGCTTTGGTGTTTCGAGAGTTTCCTCGTACTACCTACCCTTTTCTATGTCCTTGCATATCTGTCTGCGTGTACATAGAAAGTGAAGAGGTGAACTCTCCGTACTCCTTCAAACTCTCCCTTGGTGTTGTCCACCAGCCGTTCTTTTTCTTCACTCGAAAACATTCAAACGAGCTGCTGGACAATTTTTCCCCTCTCCTTTCTCTTGTGCCAGTCGTGGAACGTTTTTAGATTTCAACAGACTCGCATTTTATGATAGGAAAAGGCATGGAGGGACACTTTTTTGAAGGCTACTTTCGGATAGTTATTTTGAATTTCCTGATAGCCTATAAAAAAACCATTATATATGCCATATTTGAATACAATAGTTCTTCATCATGGAACTCTTCTCGAACCTCCAAATCACATTATTACTACTGTGCCCCGTGTCCTGCTTTACCGGTATTTCCCTTATCAGTGTAATCGACAAAATAGTCTTTTGTCCGCAGTTAATGGTTCAATGGTTTTTAATATTTTATCGAAACCCGCCCAAAGAGCATTCTGACTTGATTAAGTTTAGCGTATAGCAAAGGGTAGGCGGAAAAGTTTGATGCTATCATCCCCGATAGCCGCTTTACGGAAGTCGAGGAAATTCGGTGTAGAAGCCGATCAAGAAACCTGTCAGAGTTCAAGATCGCGGAATAATATTCCGGGATAGAGAAGAGAGGAGGAAGAGAATTCGATCGAGAGACTGCACAAGGTATCTTCGACAGGCTTTGCGGTGGTGGAACACGATTTTCATGCCATCGTTGAAGAGCCACGATGCCGTCTATACTCATCCCACACTGGTGCCGCCAGTTGCATCCGCGTCGTTTCATACCCAGGAGCTCAATCGAGTGCGCTCTCCTCGAATTGTACATTTCTTCGTCGATATACATAATCTATCCAGGAGACGTTCGTTTATTGATGTGGGATCTTGACGCGTAACAAGGCTTTATCCACTTCTTAACTTCCGACACTATCCACAGGTCGACGAAAATAAAAAAGTTATGCGCTTTGTGTCGATGAAAAAGATCGGCACCAACTCACCTTGGATTTTTATCGGGAATATAGGAACATATTGGAGATAGCGTTTACTCGCAATTGGGGGAACTGGCTACTGATCCGGGCCAAATCACCAATAAAGATGCCTCTCGTCAGGTCGAAATTCGAATTACACTTTAGGAAATGTCGTAGGTCCTTCATCGCTAATAACTGTGGTAATTAATGCGACACAAAATAGCCATAAACTGTTTGTGCTCAGTTTGTTCGTCCTTCTAAGCTCAAATATAGAGTTCATGGATTTATTGTAGAGTGTCTCGGTTAATGTCCTAAAAATTGACAATCATCTGTCATTGTAATATTGGCCGTCTGAAATATTAAAACGGGCACCAAATCCGTTGTATTATAATGAATCCTTCATTGACGACCTATATTTCTGCGTTTTCTTATAGCCTCTCTCTCTCTGTTCCAAGATTAACTAGCCCATCCGAACAACTCGCTTTAAATAATAAATGTCATTCGAAACTAGAATAACAGATGAGAATACGTGAACGGATATGTCCCTGGAATAAACTTGCAGCAATCCCTTAGCTCTCAAAATCACTTGATGTATTCATTCATTCTATAAGGAATTAAAACATGAATCATTTGTTTAGAGTATTCTACTATGTTGGTAAGAAAATGTATAAACATTTAAAAAAACAAAGCAATGGAAAAAATTATGTGCAATTTTTCATTGTCAATAATCCATCGTATTTATTTTTATAGTATTTTAGAAAAGCTTTACGGAAGCGATGTGTTTATTCGTTTTTAATTCAAGACCTGAGTGTTAGGATAATTGAAATTTTCTGAAGCGTCCAGGAACATAATTTGGGAAACATTTCTTTATGTATGTATATGTTACATAAATATGTCAAAAGGGTTTTGAAAGCAACGCGGTTATAATGCAAGAACAGCTTGACGGGTCGTGCTGAAATGTTTCACCCAAACAGAACAATCGCCGCCCTTTAATGTTCACGACAATCCGTACACCAGTTGACATTTGAAACGATTTAAAATTTCATATAAAATTTTAACAACGTTCGTGAATAAAAAAAATTGAGTTTGTCTGGCAATGGCATTCCATATCAAAGCTCGTGAAATTCGTCATTTAAGAGTTAGTATTTTTAAACAAACGTGCAAAGTAGAACCTTGCATATTGCTTCCTCATTATTTTCGATGTTACACAAAGTTTCTTCTATGAAAATCTTCCTGAATGAACATACTTCCTTATAGAGGTAGTATTTTGATAACGGAAAGTAATGATAAAGCAATATATAAAATTCTACTTTGCAGACTTGATTAAATATACTGCTTGTACATTTTCGTACCATTTCATAAATCTTAATGAATATAACATTATTTTTAGAGTGAACAAACAAGTAAATTTAGTTAGGCATTAATGAGATGGTTTCAAATCCCTCCCAGGGACGTTGACAATGTGTTAAGGGTAGACGAAGCATGTTGGGTGTGCCATAGAGCGATAGAGCAATAGAACTCAGCGACGTTTCACGTCGTACTGAGAGAAACAATTGTGTGTAAGGTTTGAGATTTCATCGTGCCTAAACTCAGTACCCTACATCCAAGTAAACTCTTACAAATTTAAAGCGTGTTATTGTAACATAACAATAGCACGGAGAGACATAGAACGCTACAAATGTGCAAACAGCGACTAAAATATAAATAAAACATGAAACTTCATAGCACATATAATACACTTGATATTACAATGAAGAAGACAAAAACATCTTGCTCAGCTTTTCGTGAAACCCGCAAAAGTTCACTAAAGGAATTGTACAAATATTAGGCTTACTTAGAAATGCAAGAGTAGACACAGCCAGAGCTTTACGGAAGCTTATCAAATTTGATCGAATCCCAAGAAATAACCATGGGGTGAAGATCAAAACGCAGTAGGATAGATAGAAAAATACGTGAACTAATTGAAAGCCCAAGGAGCGTCTATGACCCGACAGGATGGCGCACGTAGTCGCACCTTGCGACACACTCTAGGTACAAGGGTTGGGTGACAAGAATAACATCGAAAGACGCTGGGAACTCTGGTCTGAAGCTCTACCACGTTCTCATTCTCATCCCGTCTTTGTCGTCTTCGTTGTCGACAACCAAGGTGGTTGGGTTCTCGTGCTTGGAAAGTCACCCTCACTCACACACAGCCGCGCAACCTACTAACACGCATATTTCCTGAGTAAAGTAAATGCTTGTACGTGTGAGCTTGAGGATTTCTCGCCCGTGTCCTTTCCAGACGTTCACCAAATTGGACGCCTTGGCGTTGCTGAGAACATTCACAACGAGGAGAGTGGGGATACGGGGATGCACATGCAGACGTGGAAGAACAGAAGGTAGTTTCACCATCTCTCGAAGACGAATTGTTCGACGTGGAATGCGTCGCAATGAATCCACGAAACTCCTCGTTTCTCCGGTTCTCCACACATATATATAATGCATACACTACGTTAAACCACACCTAGGTTCTTGTTCTGTATGGCCAAGCGTGTGACATTCAACTCGCGCGCGTACCGCGTCCGGAGGCCCCGGTTTCCGGGTTTCCGACAATAGCGAGAATATCTATGTTACTTACCTATTCGTGTTCTCCAGTTTCGAACTTTGTGGCACCACCAAATAGATATATATATATATATATATATATATATGTATATATAAGGTTATGAATGTAATGTTGTGGGTCCTAATAGCGATTTGCAGGATCAAAACACCGCGGGCAGCGACGGTTTACGAATACATGGAAGATCGAGGACCCGTATATATTTAGCAGAGACAATGTTCTGCAGAGTTAACTCCCAAGCATAACATCCAAACGACGCTTGGAGCTCGGATCGGATATGAGAACTCACTATGTCTGCAAGACCAAACCAGTAATGCTCAAAAGCTAATGGCTAATGGTCTTAACTCTAATGTGGAGCTAGACAACCCAAGTGTCTCAGGTTGCCTCGAATTCCTTATCGAAAATTTCTACGGTTAATGTGTAGTTCTGTCAATACGATGAATTCTCATTGTAAGTAAAACACGAGTCGAATTGAATCGAATTTGTAATAGGGTGATTCGAACGAGCAATGTGCCAATAATGAGGAAACTGACAGAATCCAATTTCATGTTAATGGCTAAATATGAGCACTTCTTCGAGCAGAAAACTTCTAATGAATTTTTAAGCACACCATTTATACACTTTTCCTAAAATCAGAACACTGGTTTTCTTTTTTTTCTTCTTCATCTTCCTCTTCTTCTTTGTAAAGTGACAAGGAAGATTTAAGGAAGATGGGAAATAAGGAAAAGAAACGAGAGTAACGCGAGAATAGTGAAGCAGGACAGCGTGATAATTTATTTCCTAGTTGGATTAACGCCCAGTCTGGACTACCACCACACTGCACGGACGTGTAATCTTCCGCGCTGGCTGTTCCCTACCCCGGCTGATCTAACCCGAGAATCCAGTCTGTTTCCACTAGCCACGCCGAGCAACCTCTGAACCTCTGAACGTCTTCTTGCCTCGAGAGAGTTCACCGACATAGTCAAGATGATTATTCTATCATTTTCGAAAATACAATCATTCGGCGACGTTTATTAGCTCTCCTTTACATATATATACCAATCTTACTCTCTATATTTTGCACTAAAGACCTCAAGCTTATACAGGTCTTCCGACATGCAGCTTCGGCGTGCTAAGAACACTGCGGGAACCTCCTGATGAATTTTATAAGACATTTACGAGCTTGTATAGTTGATTTATTTATACCGCTGCTGCTTCTGCAGTGAAAGCACCCGACTAATGTATTACCTGATGTACCAGAAACTGCATTTGAAAAGGGATCATTAAGAATTGCCTTTCTCTCTCTCTCTCTCTCTCTCTCTCTCTCTCTCTCTCTCTCTCTCGTGGTTTCTCAAAGTAAATAAATGGTTTCGGTGCGTCAACCATATTTAACAGATCGTAAGAAAAGACGTAAAGATGTTCGCTTAATTTGCCAGAATGATACGACACGATATAGTAATAATGAAATATGAGAGATCACATTTTTGAAATAAATGGTTTGCGGAATAGCTGAATTTAATGGAAAGTTTCCAGTTTGTATGGCGATATAATATTTGTTTAATGTATAGCTATTCTTACTTATTAAATACACATTTTTTTTTGTAATATTGTAATGTTTTTTTTCTAACTAAAACGTTGTACATTGCTTCCTCATTATTTTACATTTTTCGCAAAACTTCCTCTACGAGGACGCCAAAATTAATCGTGATACTTCCGTGCTGGATATGGGAAAAATTATAAATAATGAAGAAGCAATGTGCAAAGTTCTACTTGGAAATCCTTTCGTTTACATATTAAATTATTTTTTTTAAAAACGCGTATGAAAAAGAGTAGACGAGACCTCGAGAATCCTTGATCATTGAAAAATAAAGAAATACGCAAGCATACTCGACGTAACACTCAGTTTACGCTTGAAAAAGTGAGTAAGAGACCGTTTATGAATGCACCGCTGCACCAAAACATCGTGTCTAGTAATGCGACGCCTTCGGTCCAGTGTATAAATCTACGTCTCTCTTCACTGGTGTTTGCATAAGAAGAGATTAATGGAAAGATTACACCTGAATGACAGCTGCTCACCAAGCACAGATTGAAACGTGAATGAAACGAGAGATTGCTGAAAGACGAGGCGCAACCGAATTGGATAATGGACCTAAGATGCGAAACAAAGATACAGACTCTCCTCTTCGCGTATTAATTTGGTCCCGTCGAGTACTTTCACTTATCTTTTTTTTTCTACTCTATAACCTTAGTCCTTTTCATCGACAAATATCTTATGTTATTGATAAATTTCAAGTCCAAGTGTAAAAAAACAACGTTGCATATTGCCTCCTGGTGAATTTCCATTTGTTACCAAGCCCTCTTTATATATATTGCACACAGATCGGTACCAATATTTTTTTTTTCTCTAATTCACTTTTCCTGCGGCTTAGAAACATTTTTCTTAATTCTGTAGAAATATTGATCGCTTTAAACAAGTATTTCAACAGTATTGCGATACGACATGTCTTGAATAAAAATGTTTTTCCTGTAAACGAAGCTTCTTCTTTGAGAAAGCTCAATTAAGTGACTCTAACAAATCAATTGTTTGATTCTATTTCATAATTGACCTAGTATTTAGCCAGGAAAAATCTGGAACCTACATTTCTGAACGATGGAATCGAAATATATGAATATCTAGCAAGAAATATGGATGAACCATATCGAGAAATGTCGATTTTATCTCAATTGTCCATGAACTTTCCGCCCAGTGTTTCTGGAATTGGAAGTTACATTAATAATCTATTTGCTCGTTAATGTTTCAGGATCATGTAACTCCGCGCTGGGAATGGAATCTGGCCGGATTCCAGATGCTGCAATCAACGCGTCATCCTCCTATGTGACGAATGTTGGTCCGCGATACGGACGGTGAGCACACTCTCATCATCCGTTTTACGGTCGCTAATATTAATGTAATACCTATTAACACCAATGTACAGTATAAATGTAGAATTTAGTTACCCAAAATAACTCCAATGATTTTCCTTCTCCCTCTTCCTCAAGAATTCATGCAGGACTAATAATTCGATACGGAAGCAAAAAAAAAAAGTTCGCAGATTGATGCTCAGGGCGATTGAAATTTTCGATTTCGGTTAAATTTGAAATTTTAAAAATCTATACATTATTTTTCCGTTACTTTCTTTTGGAAGTTTTGTCGAAACGAAGATCTAGTTCCAAAAATCAGCAGGATATAATATTTTGAGGTTGCTCAAGAGCTCTACAACTACTACTCGAGTCTTTACTCTAACGGAGAGCAAAAGCTGAACAGAGTTGTTATTCCGAATAGCTCTTTATTGTGTTCTTGCAGTCTTCAACGTGCAATATATTCAATGGAATTCATCCAATCTATTCAATTAATGAAAATTAGGCATTCTCTATCACGCTAATTTAATGATACCAAATTCCCAACATCAAATCCCAATTCGGGCAATCAGGATTTGAAATGGAGGTTCATAGCACAGATTGCTGATGAAACACTTTGATCCAACATTTAATATACCTATATTCGAATCTGCTAATGGTTTATAATTGTAAATCAAATGTACTTGTTAGCATATATAATATACATACTAGGGGGTAAGCGCCCTCCTGGGCGCTTTGTGCGCCAACCCTTCGAGTACAAAATTCGGGCTTGAAGAACTTAGAAAATAAGATTGTCCTACACGACGACGCTGAGATATTTTTATAATACAGATAGATATATGTCACAAGAACATTGCGTCATATGCCTACCTACAATTTAATTTCTTTGAAATCTCATTTTCCTTCAGATAAATTAAAACAATTTGATATTCCAGCGTTATTCACCATATTAGAACTTTTATATTTATCACATAAAGCTTCGAGCATCAATTCACAACGTTGAAAGTACGTTTAATAAAAATGTCAGTAAATTAAAATAATTTTTTTTTCTCGCACCTTGAGTATTATTCCCTGTAGAATTTTCGTTCAATTATAATTCTAAATGCAATGTGCTTGTTTCATTTTTCATTTTTATATGAGCAGTTATTGAACGTATATCATCAAAACGTATCTATAATTAATAAAATGTCAGTGCAAATCCATTAGGTTAAAATGTCATTGTCATTCAGATAAATTGAAATGATTTATTATTCCACCGTTATTCGTCATATTAGAGCTTTTATGTTTACCACATAAATCTTCCATTAATTCACGACATTGAAAAAAAAAGAAAATCTTTTTTTAATGTCAGTACTTTAAAATAATGTTTATTCCTTTTTTTTCGCACTTTTAGTATTATTCCCGGTAGAATTCCAGTGCGGTTGATTCGCGGCTAAAGAATAGCTTCATTCAATCCATGACGTGGCATCTGGTGGCAGAGCAGGTGGAGGAGCAGTGAGGCTACCGGCCGGGATGTTGGATCGTGGCTTCATCGCGGCAGTAGTAGAGGCAGCGAACTGATCAGCCGGTCGAACCTCCTGGGGAAGGCAGACCGCTCTGACACCGGTGTGTACGGGATTTCCCGTGCCTGGGGACCACTCGTCAACCTCGTTGCGCGCCACGCATTGCATTGCCGATTGCAGAATCAATCACGGACACTCGTATAGCTTCTGCTACCCGCATAGCATTCACTGCAAAAACGGACCTAAATTTGTATTCCGCACACACTTTTTGTTCTCTGGATTCTGTACATGTGACATTTTTTGTTCTTTTTCATTGTTCTGTCCGATACAGCGTGATTTCGCGAGGATCGAAAATCGATTGGTGAAATCAATTTTCATTATTATTCAAATCATGTAATATCAAGAAATGAAACAAAGAAATGTTTTAATTTCTTTTTAAATAAAGAGAATATAATTTTCTCTCACAAAATTATAATATTTTTAAATCATTTTCTTTGAGTCGATAAATAGCGAGGCATTTAATTCTTACAATTATTATATTGAATAAGAAGATTTTTTACGATAGTAGGGTACTTTTCATCCTTCTGAAAAGCTTTTTCTCAAATAGCTTTTATTAAATGCTTATGGTGCAATATTTTTTTTTAACGATTTTAGTATCCTTCTTTTCAAAAATTCTGTATGATAGTTAATCACTTAATCAGATTTTTTTTTCCAACGACAGAGCATCTTCCTGTTCAGATTAAAATTTATAATTCGAAAAACGGAAGTACGTAATCCGCCCCTCCCCCCCTGACAGAAGCTATACTATATGTATATACAGCTTGGATCTCGTTCCCGCATAAAATCACGAGGTTGAGCGAAAAACGGAAAGGATTTTCCGCTTCTGGCGAGTAATTTGCGCCGTAATGAAAATGGAAAAATTGCAAGAGACCCAGAAGATTCAGAGACGAGTCATTTGCGCTACTCATTGACGTCAACGGGGCACGATGAGATTCGAAACTGTAAAATGAAAATAAAACTATAGAGAGATGGGATTTTATTAAGAGATTTATTAAAAGAGAAAATATATATTTTCATACGTATTACATAAATTACCTTTTCTATTTTTTATTTTGTTTATACATTTGTGCTTCAGACTGCGAAAGGAAACTGCTGGCGGTGCGTGGTGTCCAAAGAGACAAATCGAGACCGGAGTTCGCGAGTGGCTGCAAGTCGATTTTGGAGATCCACATGTTGTCACGGGTGTACAGACGCAAGGGCGTTACGATCATGGCCGAGGACAGGAATACGTCGAGGAATACACGATCGAGTACTGGAGGCCTGGGTTCAAAGAATGGCGACAGTATAAGCGATGGGACAATAAAAAGGTAATAATATACTATTTGTTCATTTTTAACCCCTACATGAGGCATTTTTTATTAACTGGATCACTATAACTTTTGACATGTTTTTTTTAACCCTTTCAAATATATTTTGCGCGCTCTATCAATTTTTCCATCGGTTCTGTATTAGGGTGGTTCGTTTTGAACTTCATTTTTTGATTTTAATCTCCAAACTCAAAAAACAAGGCCAAATACATAAAAAAACAATCCTCTTAAATCATTAGTGCTCGAAAAAAAAAAAACATATTTGGTGGTCACTACGGAATTTCGGAAAACAAAAAATACAGTACATTTTTTTTAAATTTTGTTCATGGTGGTTTATTTGGAATTTGAATTTTTATTATTTACCACTTCGCACAACGGTGACAAATACTCAAAAGAAAATTCTCCTAAAACATTAGTGGGTAAAAAATATAAATTTAGAGGTCGTTACGGTATTTTAATGAAAAAAGAACTTAAGTTCATTATTTACTTATCTTGTTCAGAGTGATTTATTGAAATTACAATTTATTTTTTGGCTCTCACCTAAGCGATGAAAATTATTGCACCCACATCCAAATACTTGTTGCTTGTTCTCATGTTTTAGCAGAATTTTATTTTGAGTATGTCTTGAGGTTAATTGAAGTGGAAGACAAAAGAAAAATTCAAATTTTACATAAATCATCCTGAACAAGATGAATGCATAATTGGCGAAAATAATTTTTGTCCTCTTATTTTTTTAGAATTCAGTACCGACCTCTAAATATTTTTTTTACGTACTGATGATTTAGGGGGATTTTTTTACAGATCGTTATCAATTTTTGTACGATCTGCCCATTAACATATGCTCTACATACAAGTAAATAAAAAAATTGTTTTAACAATTCGGTATAAAAAAAAAAATCATCACGTTTTACTCCTTTATTTTACTTATTAAGATGCATTTGGAATAAATTATTGTTGCCATAACTAGGAAGATTTCAACATGCAACAAAAAATTTGAAATTCAACCCGAGAAGATCAGTGAATAAAAGATTAAAAAAAAAAAACATATCACTGTTTGATCGTATTATCCGGGGCAACCCTCTGTAAAATACTATTAGCGTGTACCAGGTTCGTGCCCTTGTCGCGATTTCAACCGTAATAACCCATCGTTAAACCGGGCTAAAAGCTCCGCTTTTCCGGTTGTACGAGCATATACGTGTGGTCATTCAGCACGAACTCTGAAAGCTCTTTCATTTCAGTAAAACAGTAATATGCATATATATAGTCTAGTGACAAGATCATGTGAAACTCAGTATGGTAGATATATATATGTTATATGAATATTTTTGTTGCATAGAAATTCGTTAAAATAATATTTTTCTCGTCGGAAAGGTGTCTCAAACATTCGTGATACTAATTAACATACAATAATTTTTCTTAATTCATTATTGTCAGAAACATCACAATTTTAATGAAAACCGTGTAATAGCAAAAAAAAAAAAAGCCTTAATATGCCGATGTCTGTAAACACCAACAATATTTCTTGAATTTGTAAATCAGTCGATATATTTAGTCTGGGGAGCTTTAAAAGAAAATCTCCCTCGCTTAGCTGGTGTAAAATGTATGTACAAACATAAATGAGACGCCACAGACTTGAATCCTAGAAGTGCTTAATTCTGGATCAAGCTCAAACTTAAAAAAGCCTAAAACAGATTCACATTAGTATCAGTCAACAATACTGATTTTCTGATCCTGTAATAAATATATTTATTTCATATTTATTGGAGGATTAGAGTAAAAAATATAAATCTCTGAAAATAATCTTTATTTATTTTATTTTTTATTCGCCCCTTCCCCCCCCCCCCCCCCCTGAATACAATGGAAAACCCAATCGATTATACAGCATTACTGTTATTCCTTTCAATATCTGCATGATATTCTGTACAGTTCAGTTATAATTTGTATAGAGAGGTCAACAAGAAACGAATGAGTTTCGATGTGAATGCACATTGTCATTGAAATCCATTTGATTTAAACCGATGAAATGTGAAAACCAGGTGATACCATAAAATTTTAGACTCGATACTCGACACCATGCAGTTTTATATTTAGTGATTCAAACATATACTTGCAGATTCTCGGGGGTAACAGCGACACGTCAACAGTCGTCTCACACGAGTTAATACCACCTCTATTCGCGAGCCAGATCCGCGTACTTCCGCACTCGATACACAGGCGTACAGTTTGCCTTCGGATCGAGCTCAAAGGCTGCCAAGATGAGAGTGAGTAACATATACATGTAGGAGGATAAATGCATGCATTCCGGTCAGAGCAGGGACATGCATGTTGTAAGTATGCCATCCACATAACCCTCGTGCTTTTTTCTTCCACGTCCGGCCCGCTTTTTCTCCTATATGCTTTCGTCTTTATTTCCATGCACTTCGCGTATATCCATCTGGCAAAAGGGGCACACCGGATTAGTGCAACGCCGAGACTGAACTTTGCAAAGCGCAAATGCCTGCCAGAGCTCTTCAACGTATATTCGGCCTCTAGGCTCTCGAATATAAATCAGACTACGCTCATCCACGAATCTTTCAGTATAGCGACACACACAACTTCAACAATTTTGTGAGCTGTTTTCACTTCCGATAAGAGAGTTCCGATCCAAAACTGGCAATCAACTTTTATGAATGATCGACAGCGTGGCGGTATGTAAAAATCAGAGAGTAAAGCGAGTGGCATAGAAAAACAAAAAAGGAAAAACAAAAATTTCAAACGTAGGAAGCTTCGAATAATATCTTGTCTCTTCTACCAAAAATGTCCTAAAGCAAATTGCTGCACTAATTTAAACTCAAATATCAATTTGTATGTCAAATAGGACTTTGCACAACGGTCTGCATGAGCTTCCGAATCTCTAAACTCTACTTTTCTTTTTATCCTCAAACAAAGAACAGGATAAGGAGACAAAATACTAGTCGAAACTTTGAAACGATATAATTGAGTCATTCGATTCAGTAGGAAATACATGCATATATAGATGCAGTTAAAATGATATTCAAGTAGTCGATGCATACATGTTCATCGTGTGTTTTATCGACGAAACCGTTTATACGCAAATTTAATCAGTTTCCCAATTATTACTTGCGCAAACATCGAGAGACAGTTACGTTCTGTAGCTTGTTCCGCGGTATCTAGTTTTGATAGGGTAGCCGCGACGGTTCCGCGATATTGGACTGCCCCAGACCTGCAGGTCAACGTATTCTCAACCCTGGCCCCCCTGCCCCTCTTGATCACTGTGACGGCGGCTCGTGTGAAATTCGCATGTGTGGATATATCTGACATGCTCGCGTCACGGTTCAAACTGCATCGACACGCAATTATGTATTACTATTCATTCCATCGACGACATGAATTATTCATTCGGTTCTCGGAGTAATTGCCTACGCATCCATCAAACAGTACTTTGTCAATGTTTATATACATCCCGTAATATAATATACACCGTATGTGTATTTGTAACGCTGAAATTTCTCGATTAATTACGACCTGTGTTTGTCTCTCGCAACCCTAACCGCAGTTGAAATTGTAACTCCAAAATTTTCGTTTCTAAGTATTCTCCGAACGTATCTAATCATTTTATTAAGAATGGTACCTAATTTTAAAGGATTTATATTTTACAATAAAAATGAATAAGTTTTTTTTATCACTTTAAGAATGTCCAATTACATTTTAACAAAGCAACATTTATGGGAAGCGTTAGTTTTCAGAATGAATGAAAACGGATACCACATGGTTTGACAGTTAGAAGTATTGAAAGACATTTGATGACTTTCTCAGTGATTGACGATGAAAAATGGATCCATTTCGATAATTCTAAACGTAAGAAAAAAACAGCCTGAACTTTTTTTTTATTGCATTAAATTTGTCAAAAGTAGCCTCGCGGCAGAAACACTGCGACTTTTCTGTTTGCAATTATTGGAAATAATATTTTCGACACGCTAAATTTTGTTCGTCTGTTTTATTCCTGAATACCATGCTCGGCAATTATCAGTCTGAATATTGGTTGTATGAATAAATAAAATATAGCAGTTGAACGGTATATCGATAGATCCGTATTTCCTGAGAATAAAATATCCCGACCAAATGCACTGGCGCTAGAGGGTCAAGCGAGATTTCACTGCTCTATTCATCGACTGCACCGAGCCCTCCGGCCATTCCCGTCTCTCACTCGTTTATTTATTCTCACTCTGGCACTTAACCGTTACCCTGTTATTAATAGAATTTATAAATATGGATATACAAATAGGATATGACAGCCAGCTTAAAAATACACACTGTAACATGTTAATGAACGTATGTGTTTTATAGCAATTTCGTACGCTATGCGCTCCACCGTATACCGGGCAATGGATATTTCACTGTGTCGACATTTTTTTTTTGCACATATTCTGTACGTGCACGTCTCTTGTATATGTTCATTAACTTCCGCGTTTTATTAGATTTGCTAATTAATATTAAAATACTCAGGTAAAAGTATGTATAGGAATACAAGTTGGTAAAGAAAACATCTACTGACTCGACATGAAATGAAATTCAATTAATATTTTTTCTGCGTTATAACGAGAATATTCATTTTGCTTAAAAGTAAATAAAAAATAGCTTTAAAAAAAAATAGTTTCGGTTAAAATTGAAGTCTTGACGACTTGTCCAGTCGTTCAACTAAAATAAGCATCTGATTTACAAGAATAAAAATACTCTTCTGGTAAAGTAAAACATTATTTCTCGGCTTGTTCTGCGAGGATATATTATCTCGGGACTTGAATCTCTATCCACATACCTATGTCTCTAGCTCTTTATACAGTTCCTATTAAGTATGACATATAAAATAACCAAAGGTTTATAATGGGTTGGGCACTTAACATCATCGCGTAGACAGATTATCGTAAGTCCCCTTATTTTGTGAGTGCTGTGTGAGTGTCTGTATGAGTATTTGTGTGAATGTCTGTGAGTGACTCTCTGAAGTTTCATCAATTTCAGAGCATCCGGAAATAATTCTATAAAACGAGTTAAAATGAATGTTTTCGCGACATGTCTCTCGACGTTTGATTATAATCAGTTTCACGATTTAAAAACTTGCACAAAAATGACTTTTCGCGCAAATTTCCATTCAAACACTTTTTTTAAAGCTCATTCCATTCGAGAAATATGCCATGTCTATGAGTTTTTCGTATGACAGCCTGACGTTTTATATGCATACATTAATATCCCAGTCGGTTCACGATATTCCGAAGCGAAATGCGTGTAACTCGCTCGAAAACGTCGATATTCCAGTTGAATCGAGAGGTATTATAATATAACCTGCACACGAATAGCTGTACAACGTATTACCTAGATAGCAAATGCGTGTAACTCGACCTCGAAGCTTTAGCAGCGGTATGTACAGCTCGTTTTCTACGCTCCGCAAGCTCGTGAAACATGGAATACGCAGTTTAGATGCCCTTATAGCACACGATGAAGCTTGCACTCATTGAGTAACATGCAACGAGCAGATATACACCGATGTCGTTAAACCTGGTTCACGGATATAGCCTTAAAAAAAAAATTAATAAAGCCATGCGGTTTCTTTTTATAATAAACTAGAAGCTCTTCAAAGCCTTGTAACTCTGCTTTGTCGCTGGAACATGTAATATACTGTCATATTAGGTAGCCGCGCTGATGACTGGTAAAGCTCTGAGAGCGTGTGACCCACATGGAGTATTAGCAGTTTACCAGTAACACACACACCGTCATTATAATATCGATATCGATAAACAGCATAAATGATTTTTTCTGGGTCATTGGAATGTCCAACGGTGCAAAACACGAACACGTGGACTTCACTTGTTTACAAGCCTTATTATTATAGTACACATTTTAGCTGAAGTCGGCTAGAAATGAGGAAAACGGGGTTAGACACATCAATATCGATTTTGCGATTTTTATCAATTTTCCGTGTGTCATCAGTCAGCCAAATGAGAAAGCAAAAGTGGCTATACTGAAAAAAAATGTCTTATCTACTGGCTTCATTTGCATTTAATATTTTAATTTGATCAAATAAGATAATATTTGAAGTACTTGTATGGTGAATATTAAATAATCGATTCAAACAATACTACAATTCGAAGACAAATAAAGATTGGTTCAGAATGAAGCATTACAAAAAAAAATTGAATAAAATCTGGTCAACAGTACTTTAACCACATTTCATTACAAATATTCGAATGTGAAAAATACATATTACAAAATGTTTGTTTATATATTTTTTTCTGGCTCCTAATTCACAAACAAATTATTTTAATCGCTTTACTACAAGTTCAATTTATGGTACAATTTATCAATATCTATGTCCAAGACAAAAAAAAATCTCACCAATCTCGACATCGTCGATTTTCCAGCCTGTTTGACTCAGTAAGCCCCAGTCACTCGTACATGACATAGTAATTCCTGTCCTGCAATTTGGCGTGTGTCAGTCGTTGCGAGAGTGCTTTAGCTGGGTGTCGTGTATTGGTACATGTACATGTATACTGAGTAAGAAGCATTTTAAGCGTGTGAAGCACCGAAGCGTCCAAGGGCACCTCGCCACGCGGAAATAGCAAATTTATGGGACTTGCTCACGGCACACTCTCTGGTTAAAACACCAGCCTGATGGTTGGTACGTTTCTCGCATCGTCGATAGTACACAGAGCCCCATTTAACGTTCCATTGCCACGACCTAACATCTCTCGTAGATTTGGAAGTCGAAGAGCATTTGAATGTGGAGTGGCTCGAGGCGAATTATCGAATTCACTACGAGAATGGAGTACACCGTTAATAATAGAGGAATCGAGTAATTAGCTGAAATAGCACAGCTTAGGACTTGCTGTACGTAACAGCAGCACTGTATAGCGAGTATTTAATTATACCGCTTATATGTAAATATATATTGTAAAATATGTAAGTATGTGAAATATTATAGTGCATATAGCTTGTAAATATTATTGAAATCTAGCGCCACTTCACAAACTAATCTATTCTGGCCATTCGGTGCTTGCACCAGAAAGCAAAGTTATGAGTGCATCATCCGCTTACAACCGCAGAGAGAGAAAGTAGAGAGAAGGGAGATTTATCTGATGAATAAAACGCGAGGCTTTTCATCAACGACGTTTTAAATTTATCAATTTTAAAGGAAAGGAAATTTCCCTGTAACATTTCTAAAAGGGAGAAAAGGTTTAATGAGCTTCCTTTTGCTTCCTCATAGAAAAAACTTTATTTTCATGAAAAACTGTTTTTCATGCCAGGACATTCAGAATAGTCCAAAAATGTTGTACCTTTCATAAAGCTTCCTCTATGTGAAAGTCGACATACTTTCTCATAGAGTTGGCTTTGTCAGACATACAAATTAACGAGCAAAGCAATTTGCAAGGTTCTACTTTGCAAGCTTTTTTCATAAGCCTTTATCATCTTAAAGCCAAAGCCAAATACAAATTTTCCTTATCCACGCAATCGAGTATAGTACACTCGTCTTCATATTAATTTTGAAGTTCTTTAATATTACGTAAATTAAATAATAACCTTACGAAAATTTAATACGGATTCTGCCTCTATCATCCACGTAAACGAGAATAATAATAAATAGTGAATTATTAATCTAGGGGTTAAAAAAAAAAAAATTATGAGCCCAGAGGGGAAATTGCCGTCAGTCGTTATTGCTTCTGGCGATATACGTTTTCGTCGTTCTTCCAGCGAATAGACTGCAGAATGTGCTTGGCAGAATGTGCATATATATCGTGTAGACCGATGGGCTTCGCGCGTTTGTAGATGATGCATGTGTGTAGTGAACCGACGTGTTAGCGAGCCGGGTGCTCTCCCGATGCAGTAAATATGTAGTACATTGACCAAAATCCCACCCCACCCCCCCCCCCCCCCTCCTCCCTCCCACTGGTCGCACCTCGCGTGTCGAGTTACTCCAGTGAACTGCACTCTGGATCGTACTATACGTACGAGACTAACCGTAAAATATCGAATGCAAGCGGTTAGAGGGGCACTCTGGATATAACGAACGCGGCACCTCCACTCTGCTACACCGTTCGCCAAAGTGCTTTCGCCCTTCCCCACACTAGCTATTACGTGCTCGATTTATTTTTTAATTTGCGAATTAATTTTACTCTTGGACACGACACACTCCACACTAGTAGTTACTCACATACTGAGACCATGGAATTTTTATTGCACGAATCACCCAATTCTGTTTTGGTATTATTGTTATTATTCGCTTTTAGCTTCCTCATAGAGGAAGCTTTCCTTTCGTGAATCTTTTTTTTTTCTTTTCATTTTTTTTTTTCGTGTCGATGTACTCAAAATGCTGTGAAATGTTGAGAACAATGGTATAGAGAAATTGTGACGTGGGTAAAAAAATGGAATCTCCTGTAAATTGAGAATGGCTTGTGGACAGTCTGACTGAAATCTGACACGCTAAAGGAGACTTTGCTATCCTTTCAGCACTGCGATTTTAATTGGGATTGGTTATCTCGTTAAAATTTTATTAGAGTTCGATTGTCATGTTGAAGTCAATAAAAATCCATATTTTCATATAAATGTTATAACTTTTTGACGTTCTTCATTATTGAAAAACTGGATTTCACTAAAATAGATTATAGTGTTCAAGTTGAATTTTCAAAATGCGATCATTATTTAAGTTTGAATGGTTAAAGTAAAATAAGTTGGATTATGGCCGAATCTTCGACTTAACGATAAATCAGTGTTGCAACCCTCGATTTAGGGTTGATTGTTCGTATCAACGGACGATTGGTTTTCTGTCGGTTTTTGATTGATCAAGTCCACTAGGGAAGACTGTACAATAGCAGAGAGAAAATGCTGAACTTCGTGTGGCATATGCATTCAGACCTTCTATTAGAGACTGATGTTCCTATAGGGAATCCGCGGTGTGCCAACAAGTACTCGGCTAAGGTAACTCGGATAACCGCTGAAGCCGCACACCATCCGCGCACCTACCGATAGTCGGTTATCATTATTATTACTTTAAACTATATTAGTACGTTGTAGATCCAAGCAATAGATTGAACGATTATTTTAGACGTTTTGGATTTTAGCCAATCCCGTCCAAGAATGTGATTAAAATCATATTCTTATTCACCGCAAAACAAAAATTGTATACTTAATAAAAAATTTCTTTTCTTTGGTCGTGAAATTCAATTCCGGTTAAAAAAATTCCGGCCAAATATCCTCGAAAAACGTTTACGGCTTTTCTGGAAAAGAAATGAATTTGGGCATAATGTCCTCAAAAAGCGTTACGGCTCTTCTGGAAAAAAGTGAATTTAGACAAAATGTCTGTAATTGTGCGTGAGTGCTGAATGTCTGTGCATAGTACCCAAACAGTACGAAACCCTATTTTTATATGTTTTTTCTCGTCATAGACCTTCGACAGAAATACATTTAACTCGTCATATTAGCATGATTGCTTGAAAAAAGTTCGTAGTAAACCCTTTAATGACATCACATGATTTTCTGTCAAACAGGCGGCGTGGTAAATTACACGATACCGGATTCGCCGGTTGAGGAACTTGGCGACGTTTCTTACGACGGACAAAGACTCTACGGGATGCTCATCGATGGTCTTGGTCGACTGATCGACGGAGAAATCGGGGCCGATAATTACAGACTGGATATTGGATATGGCAGAGGTCTGTGGCAATATCAATTTCCATGAAAAGTCATTTTCATCGTGCGATATTTCTCTTTAAATATTAAATGACCAAATCTAAATTGAATATAAATCAGCTTGTTCTAAAATTACTCGAAGATATATTTTTACGTTAGCGAGAGCACAAAATATACTCATTACTTTTTCTTTCTGTTTGGCATCCGCAAACGTGTATTCTGTGGATTCAAGCGATGTATTATTTCGCAGTGCTATTTCCAAGAAGATGATTTTCCAAATTTGAAATATTTAGCAATCCCCAAAGCTGCTTCTACGAACGAGTAAAATTGCACGATGAAAACTCTGTGTAAAGAAGCTGGCCTATATACACAAGATTTTCTCATTATCGTCGTCTTTCCTTTTGCATTTATTGCCTCCTTCATATCGTTATCTCGGTCATCGTCTTTATCCTTGTTTTCTCTCTTAGCTCCCGTCATCCTCCTACATCTCCATTTTCATCTACCGCCCTGACTTTACCCTGTCGTCCATTTTATCGTTTCATTGTCATTCTCGTTTATCCTTGCTTTCTTGAAGAAAATTCTATCTCCACCTGCTTTACCTCGGTAGGCTGTACTGGTTTAGCAGCAACTATAAGCTTATTTCCACGTTAACGTCGTTACGAGATCACCAATTCATCTCGAACGATTTTCCTAACTCACATTAGCCAAGAGCTCTCTCACTTTGCACATCAACTTGTCTTGTTCATCAGCTTTTCATGTCTTGATTATCCGATATTGTACACCATATTTTCAGAAACGATTGAAAATTCAAGGATATTCATGGATTTAGCAATCTTGAATTTCAGGCACTGGTTGGGTCGCTTGGATGAGGGACAGCTTCAACGACGACTACGTGGATCTGCTTTTTGAGTTCTATGACGTCAGAATCTTCGACGCCATCCATATTTACACCAACAATTATTTCTCTCGTGATGTACAGGTGAGCGTTTAGTGAAAATATCACGTATTAAAAGGCAGCAATCATACAATTTACGATGCTGGAACTTGAGGGTTTCTTATAAGAATTAGCTCAAAACGCTTTCCACTGAAAATGTTCTCTCAAGTTCAAATAAAATGAAGATAGTTCACTATTATAGCGTTTTATCGTTCATTGACTGACTGAGTTTTTCAGCATTTCTTGCTTTTGTCGATTGTCCCAGGTATTTTCAAGGGCGGAGGTATCATTCAGCGAGGACGGTGAATTTTACGAGGACGAAGAACCCCTTTCATACTCCTACATACCGGATACCTTATTGGAAAATGCGCGCAATGTATCAATCGCGCTGCACGGACATCGCGCAAGGACCATCAAACTTCGACTGTATTTTGCTGCTCAATGGATCATGATCAGCGAGGTTACCTTTGAAACTTGTAAGTATTCATGCTTTCTTGTCCTGACATTTCTTTTATGGCTTTGAAAGGGCCTTTAAAAGATTCCAAAACTCCGAACATATTGTTATACGAATATATGGTGATGAGAATTTACAAATACACATGATATGACAATTGACAAACGAACGAATGATTGATGGTCTTTATTTTCGATTTTTATTGAATACGATTTTGAAACGACACTAAAACAAATGACTTTCCTCGTTATTTTTCATTTCTTATAAAGCTTCCTCTACAAACAAAATCGACCAATCTACTTTTCCATAGTGGTGGATTTTTTAAGCAAAAAAATAATCGTGAAGCTCTGTGCAGTGTTCCACATTGCAAGCTTTTTTTATCCTAAAAAAAAAAACAAAATTGTATAAAAATTACTTGCATCATATATTGTTGCTTCGATATCTCGTACAAATTACTTATGCTTCAAATTCTGTGTCACTTACGCCGCAAAATAGATGAGATTTGGAATTACAATAACAAATACAGCGATACTAATAACTGTGGAAAAGTAATGCTGTCGAAATTGTACAATAACGGGAGTATCGATGTACACATCGACGAGTACCTGTATTGACGTTTTTCCGATTGCAGAGAATTGGAATCCTTTCAATTCTATAACTATGATTGTTGAAAAAAAAAAGCAATTTTCTAAAGGGAACGATGCAGTATTTGGATCCTACTGATTCCCTTTATACCCTTCGAAAAAAACTGTTTTACATGTTACCGTGACAGAATGAATGCGAGTGACGGGATCATGTCATTGTTAATGTTTCTCATGTGCTACACCCAGCTAATCCGTACGAGAATACAACAATGGATAGCGGTGCAGCGGACAATCCGAGTGGAAGTGGGCCAACGAATCCCGAATTGGATCTCAATCTGCAAACGAGTACGTGACATTGTGGAATGGCGAGCACTGCATGTTTTTTTTTCTTTTTTTTTTAAGTGTTCAATTATACGCCATTCAAAATAAATTCTTTTGAAAAGAAAAGACATTTTTTTATCATCAAAATGCTTTAATAATTTTGAAGTTTGAACAAAAAATTACTACTGTTTCATCAATATTCAAATTTGGAAAAAAAAATGTTTATGGGAATTTTTAAATTGAAATATAGCTAAATCCTTTGGAGTGTATATTTTGTGCGGTCTCAAGATCAACTTCGACTAAAATTGAAAATAATTTACAGTGGGTTTCACAAAAAAGAGGGTTTCAGTGAAATATTAATAAACGTCATTTTATGTTTAGTTCATTGGAGACATCCCTTAAATTGGATTTTTATGGTGAGAAGCACCTGTAAATTATTTCCAATTTTTCTTGAAAATGAAACACGAAATTTGAACTTAATTCGGCCAATAGTCAAAGAAAAAAAATCAGATTCTTACTGTTGTAATTTAAATATTATATAACCGCCTCAGATGTAAGTATAATTCGTAAAAGTAGATCTTCTCCGCATTTAAATTCACGATTCGAAGGTTTTAAGCGCCAATTGATCAAAAGTGAAAAAGTAAATCGTCCAGCGCGCGTTAAAAGCTAGGAAACGTGATAAGAATCGTCGCCAAGTATCGAGTGTAACCACAGTAGGTAGACGCGTAAGAGGTAGGAAGAGTCTAGTTGCAGTTGGCTGCGGTAACCGAGCAACTTCATTAGGAAAATGAGGCCGGTGTTCTTTACCAAGAAGATACGATTAGAAGTAGGAGGAGCTCGAAGAGCGGAGAACTAGAACGCCCAGGAGATGCTTTATAATTCACGTAGCAACTTCCGCGTAACGTAAACAATTAGTCGGATTAAGCGGTTGGATCCTGGGCAAAGTATATAGATCATGTATAAGACATTTCAAGTCAAGTCGACCCATTTGTGACATTTAAAAAAATGACATGAAGAATTCCCAAAAATGAGAATTAAAAAAAAAAAAAAACAGGTCGGAAAAGTTAGAAAATTAATTTCAGAAAAACGAAAAAACGAGGTTTTCTTTTTCACAAAATAATCTCAAAGCGGCGACAAAAATTGGTTTTGATTTTTTACAAAATCGCATTTTCGTAATTTAAAAAAAAAATGCTATAACTTGAGAACGATACAAGAAAATTACACAACATTTTGCATAAAATATAAATAGAACGTGTCAATGTTTTATACTAAATTCAGTGAGAATCCAGCAGAAATTTCATATTTTAGAGAATTTTACACCGTTCAGTTTTTTTTTTTAAGTCCACCAATTTCCCACAGGTTGAAAGAAAAACCTGACATCTTGTACTTTAACCAAACAGGATAATTGAATGTTTCAAAAATATTGCTTTTTATAAAAGTATATAATAAATCAAAAGTTCCACAAAGATTTCTCTACGAAGAAGCCAAAATTGGCGAGAGTGCTTTCTCAGAGACAACTTTTTGAATGCCAAGCCATAAATTTCTTTCCGAAAAATTATTTCTCCAATATGTTTAGAAATTTGTCGGATAATTGAAATATAGCTGTCAAAAGAACAGCGACGTACATATACTTTCATACGTCCCTTTTACTCAGGTCCTTGAGGGGTTAAATGAGGGGAAAAATATTCATGGTGTAGTCGACTTGACTCGGAATGCTCTGTATACATACTGTATGAGAGTAAAAAGGACGAAGAAAGTGGAAGAAGGAAGCTTTCCTGTATAGAATATACTCTCCCTATGCGAGAGCTTCGAAGCAAGAGCACGTTCGAGAGCGAGGAACGTGGAAGCAGGCTGGTGCGCGCGGAGTCGGGTAAAATTACGTGTTCCGGATAGAGCGACCAACAGCTAGAGTAAGCAAACGCGCGAGCAAAATCCCGCCTATCTTCCGCGTCTGACGCGTTCGCCACAGTACATATACCAAGCGAGCAACCAGCAGCAGTAACAGCAGCGAGCCTGCTGCATGTGCCTTGCCGTTTTGCCGTATACGGAACACCTCACGACCGCCGTATACGAACATTTTTCTGGAATCCGATGTAAATAAAAAAAAAAAAAAAAAAAAATGAGAAGAAAAAATAAATAACACAGCAGATGCACAATTCAGCAAACAATATGGTCGAGAGATAGGACGAGTTTGCTCCTACTGGACCATGGAAATATACATATACAGCGAAGTAAAGGGACGAGGAGAAATCGCGAGAGCCAAACTGGCCTTCTGAACCACTTTTTTATATTTCCAAAAAAAGAACAGAGCATAGGAATCTATTCCACTGTTTTCATCCGCGATATTGGCTTATATACAGATGGCGTTATAGTAAGCTTGGAAATCAATTGATTGTTGTATGAATAAATCGTTCTTTAAATATTATTTATCACACGGAGAGTTTTAATAACTTTTTCGTTAGAACTTTCGGAAAATTTGGAATTTGTTTTGTAGTCACGTTAAGTGTTATGTCAGATTATTTATAATGTAATAGGAATATTTTATAGGTTCTTGTTTCAAGTTTTTGAATTTTTTTTTGAAAATTACTTATTGATGAGCAATTAATGAGGCATTCCAAATTAATTCAGCCATCCAAAAAAAAATTCTTAAAGATTTCTAAAAAGAATTCTAGAAGTTTAACGTGAACATTTTTTTCACGATATCGAAAGTCTTTCAAGTGAAAAAAAAAAAAATTCTTGTGGGACATGAAAAAACACGAACATTTTCATTTTTTTAGAGATGTCGATACGATTAATCGTTTCCGAGATATAACAGATTAAATGAAAAATTTTAAAAACTGACGTGTTCCGGCAGAATTATTTTTTTTATTCAAAATTTGGTGTATCTATTGAGACCATTGAACTTGATTTTTAGACATTTTTTGAGAATTCCTTTCTGAGAATTTAAATATTAATGGACAATAATGAAAATTAGTACTAGTTACAATTTTTTTGTCACAATTATCGGCTATACATACAATTTAAATTCCACTTAACAATTTGTTCATATGACTTCAAAATTATTGATTTAATATTGAAGTGAATCCAACGTATTGAGTCTATTTTATTGATACCATTTACCAACTTTCATCAAACGTCGATTACAAACGTGCCTCGTCTCTACTTTACATTTCCATAGTAAAATAATCGTCGGTTATACCCGCGTAGAAACCAGTAGCGAGTATGATTGAAGCAATTTCCTGCGTACTCGTACAGCGAGCTATAAAACCATTTCCTCATCATCCTCTCATAGCACGATTCTCTCGTTTCGTCGCGCCCGGTACTTAATTCCTAATTCCTTTCGCAGTCACAGCCCGGGAAGAGGATCAGGAATACGTGCAGGTGCTGATAGGCGTCTTAACGGCAATCACATTGCTATTGCTACTGGTATTCGTCATCATTTTGTTACTGAGTCGTCGTCACAAGCTTCAGAGCTCGCCCACCGTATTAAAAAATCCATTTGGCTTTGCTGTCAACATGAAGGTGAATTTTTATTCTACGGTCTAAAATTATGTTATCCTGCAAATGTTCTGTGTCGTAGTTACTCGAAAAGCTTTATCTTATGCAATTTTTTTGTAATTTCCGATTCCAATATGTATGCTTTAGTAATAACGTTTATTTTTTACTTTAGCCTTTAATACCTTACACCCTGGAAAAATATCGGAAACACGCTTCGATAATTATTCATCGAAACGTTATTTCTATGTACATTTATTACAGAACAGGATTTTTATAATTTTCTAAGAAGTACAAATACCGTAAACCCGGTTTAAAAAATACATATATCGCAAAACGCAGCTTCGATATTTATTCATTGAAAAATTATTTTGGTATAGATTTATGCGGAAAAGGATTTTTGCCATTTTATAATAGATAGAAAAACTGTTAAAACTACAAATCATTTTAAAAAGAATTTTCATACATTTAATTTTGAAAACAATTTATTTATTGAATTAAAAAAAAAACGTTTAGAACGCACTATAATTACGTTAAACTTCGAGATACAATCATTCCTTAAAAAAAAATCAAAAATATCGGTATGCAAAGTAGAACGGTGCACATTTTTTCGTCATTACTTTACCATCTTCTACAAAGCAAATAATTAGAAAGCAATATGCAAGGTGCAGCATTAAATCCTTGCTTCAGAAATAATTGTAAAATCTCAAGTTTAATCAAATTTGGGTGATCATGTAATTGAAAAAAATTCAAACAGTTCTCAAATTTCATAGCTTTAATGCATTTCAACGAAAATGATAAATAATCGCTATAGGAGAGTTGTGCTTTACAACAAATGAGCTTGATCATTTTCATTAATATTATTGTGAAGCAGAATAAGACACTGAGGTGTTTTTGCACAGGACATCCTCTTGAATCTTACACCGAGCAGCATGCTGAACGACAATGGACGTGTTTCGCCGGATCCTCCGGAAGAGGACGGTAGCATGCACGAGTCTTTGACAATGGAGCAATTCGACTCGCCTCTGGTTGGATCGCCTTACAAGGCAACTTATGCAGCAGTGGTGAACACAGGTAATGTGTACGGGGATCATTTTTTATTGTATATCAAAAGAATCTTCGTAATCCTAGCTACTATATTGATGAAAGACGCAGTTGGATCTGCTAAGTTTGGAAATTCGTTGTAGAACAAACCATTTTAGGTTGATAATTTCGAAAATATAGTTATATACATGCATGTCAACGTCAAGAATTGACGAAATCAAACATCTACGATTTTTATAAAATGAGAGAAGTAAGAAACTGATTTTATAAGAATTTACATACCTATAAGATTGTTATAAGGATGAATTTTAAATAAGTTTCACTGCAGTAAATATTTATTCGAGTTTCCTGATGTTCGATAGATCCACCAAAAGAAATGAATGCAGTCGAAATACTTGAACAAGAGCCATGCCTCGTACGAACTGATTCGAAAGCCACGGTACCAGGACCTCCGAGCAGTTCATCGTCGCCAGCTTGTTCGCCAGCTCGACACTCCCAGCATTACAGGACACTTCAGCTTCATTCCAACAGCACAGCCAGCAGACCCAGCATCACTTCGACCACCTCTACTTATCAGAGAGACACGGTCGATGTAGCTCGTGCGAAACGATGGCACACTGCGCCTAAAGAAAAACACAAGGTGAGGTGAAAGCCTCTCGGCAATTATCGTCATTGAATTGCAAAATGTTACAATATAATGCCAAATAAGATTTTTGTTTATTAGTTTTCATTAGTTATTAAAATGTAAATAAGAACTTAACACATTAAGAAAAATTGATATAACGAAATCCTGAATATTAAATAGAAATAGTTACTCGTTGCATAACGAAAACACGACGTTAGATTTTCGACGGAATTTCGTCGGGACAACTCATCGGGGTGAAGGCAAAGGAGTTGAAAATTAAAAAAAAAATAAATATGGAACGCTCGGTGCCACAAGAAATGTGAAAAATTTCTTTAACCAATTTTTCCAAAACTGTCCTCCCTTGTCTTCCCTCCAAAAACTGTCCGCAAAAAACGTAAAAAGCGTAGCCCTTCTCAAAATATACTGAAACAACCAAAAATATACAGGAAGTTCATTCAATACTTTTATTTTCATAAAGAATCCATAGGTCAATCCCACCTATATCAATTCCATTACATTTTATTGCAAAATCTTTGAGTATTCCCCAGACGTAATACTTGACGAATAGAAGGATGCCCAGCTGAATACAAATGAATCTGGAAAATAGTATATGTTGCGAAAATAACGATTTCACGCGATAACCCAATTGTTATCCATGTTTTGTTCTTGTATAACTATATGACGTGGGTTTAAAAAATGGGTGTTTAAAATAAATTTGCGTGTTTGCAGGTACCCGCACCGATCGTCAGTTGGAACATCGCACCCAGCATGAACAAAGCGTACAAGTGTAAGGAGATAGAGCCCACCGACATTCCACGCTCATGTTTGCGAACCGTAGAGAAACTTGGCTCGAGTCACATTGGCGAGGTAAAATAAATTAATTCGCAAACATTATTGCAATAAAATACATAATAATGAGATATGACTGTCAATCAATTCCGAATAATAATAATTTTTTTTTAAACTGTACATTCATTATTAGAAATTCATTAGAATTCATTTTATTCTTTTCCGTTTGTAATAAAATTAGAAATTAATTGTATCATTTGAAATAATTGAGAATTTCATTATTTACAAGGCGATCGTCTGCGAAGCTGTGTCACTTGACGAGGTTGTCTCTGGAGCAGGTAGACTCGTTGTAGCGAGAATCCCGACCACGAATAACGATCGGGTAAATTCCGGTCGAGCAGCCGAAACAATGAGAGAAGTTCGTTTCTTGTCGTGTCTGGCAGATCCCAATATCGCGAGAATCTTTGGTGTCTGCAGTGCACCTGACACAACACCAAGCTGGACCATTATGGAGTACACCGAACTTGGCGATTTAGCTCATTATCTTCAATATAGTGTACCGCTAACGGGAACTTTGAGGCCGAATTGCAATCTCAAAGCTCTCAGGTATTACATAAACTGTACATTAAATAATTTTCTATTCTATCTTTTATATTCCTTTACTGATTGGAAATGAATAAACAACCGCGAATTGCAGTAATGAAATTAAAGTTACATTTATTTGAAAAAACGAGAATAATTTTGTAAATTAAAATAACGCATGCTGGTTTGTCTGAGCGTGAAAGCACTTGAATCTCCTTAAGTCTCATATTCGATGCGTAAAAAATTGTATAAGGTCGAGTGTTCATTTGATGCTTCAAGCGTTTATAAGAGAATCCAAAGAGTGATTGAAAAGTAATAAGTTTTCTTGAATTTCTTGTTTCCAGTCAAAGCTGTCTGTTGTACATGGGAGCACAGATAGCATCGGGCATGCGATTTCTGGAGTCTAAGAATCTCGTGCACAAAGATCTCGCAGCGAGAAATTGCCTGGTGGGTCGATGCTACAGCGTGAAAGTGACGGACATTGCGATGTGCAGCGACCTTTACAAGAAGGATTACAGTGACATAGGAGGCAGACCACCGGCGCCAATTAGATGGCTGCCGTGGGAAAGTATACTTCTCGTACGTATGATCAAAGTTTTACGCGATACCAAAAAAAAAAAGGAAAAATTCTCCACAGCTGCTAATAAATTTGAGCAATGAGTAAAATTCTGAAAAATTCTGGATAATATTTTCAGAACCAGGGCATCGGAATTCTTAAAAAAACGGCGTAACGCTCAAATACAGGTCGAAATTTCTTAAATTTTCAGGACAGATACACCTGCGCCAGTAGCGTCTGGTCATTTGCTGTGACGCTGTGGGAAGTAATGTGTCTAGCCCGTGAAAAGCCATTTCAACATCTCACGAATGAGCAAGTCATACAGAACGCCGAGGTCATGTACTACGGCGGAGAACTGCAGGTACAAGAAAATGTTCAACCATCTTCAATCTGTGCACATTTCTGTTGTCCACGAATTGTCGTTTGTGCAGATGCGATCGTCAGCAAAAATGTTTTATCAGTTTTTTCAAAAAAGTCACTGATAGGATAAAACCAGACAAATTTTACTCGGAAAGTGTTTTCATTAAAATTTAAGTATTTTGTAACGAAAGGAAGATGTAAAAAAAAATCAACGCCATTCAAAATATTCAGAACACTGATTTTGAATAATAAATAACGCCGGAAGTTTTTTTTTCTGTTTTCTTTTTTAGAATTATTGAAAAGATGCAATTTTGTAATACTTTTTCCCCGAATGATTCCACATTACACATAACAAGTTTCAAGTTCATGGAACGAACAGATTCGTAAAAATAACGCTATAAAAAAATTCGAGAACGGAAATTTCACAAATGCTAGAAAATTCTCATAAAGTGTATTCGTAAAAATCATAAAATTCATTTCATATAAGAAAAATAAAGTTTTCAATCGAATTTATTAAATACATTTTATTTGCATCAGTAAGTTTTGTCATTATTATTATTATTATTATTATTATTATTATTATTATTATTATTATTCAAATTCAATGTTCTTGATATCTTTGATCACGTCGATTTTTTACAAAAAGAAAATCTGTTTTTTTCTTTAATTAATTAAAAAAAAAATGTAATCGTTTCTAGAACAAATTTCTAAATAAATTTTTCATGATTCAGGTTCTGCTGCCAAAGCCAACAATGTGCCCGGACGAGGTGTACCGAGTGATGTGCTCCTGTTGGAAGAGAGACGAAACAACGAGGCCAAGTTTCAAGGATATCGCGACATTCATGAAAAACGTTATCGCCGATTTCCGACCCACGACATAATCTCTCGCTCGACTGTGATATAAATAAAAAAAAAGAAAAAGAAGAACCTACAACCACCCTTCCTTCCTTATTCCTGAGCCACATCCCTTTTCTCACGACTCTACGAGAAAGACAGCTAGTATGTACTAATAAATAGTTTACGAAGGAGAAAAAATGAATGTAAGAACGTATATAAGAAACAGAATTGTAACCATCTACTTATTTTCAAACTCACTTGTTAGTTTATTTCATACTTTATTCATGACTTTAATTATCGTGGCACCTTTTAATGAATTTTCACAGACCTTTTTTTGGCTTTTATAGAATTTTCTTATCAAAATGGATATTCTAAAAAAAAGAATTACTATCAAATCGTTTATAGCACATATAAATAAGTAGAGTAAGTTCGAATGTAATCGGATGGTTACATTCTGATGAGAAAATTGAAGAAGTGCGAAACAATCCGATATATCAAGTTCCATAAATCTTAAGGACTTCGGAACATGTACAATCGTTAGCTTTTAAGTGAGATTAAAAAAATAACAATCGAACGAAAAGCGCTCGCGCTAGTCGACGCTTTAATCAGACAAAAACTAGTGAGCGGCACACGCTGTCGTGTCTACAGTTTTTGCACCCAGAAAAAAGATTGTAAAATCAGACGCGCAAACGCTATAGTGTCGTACAGAAACCGCACAGAGACCCATAACGACATTTAAAACGATTAGAGTAAGAATTTCTCGCGATCGTTGTACTATTCTGTACGAGCATTACACATTCGCAATACGGTTTATCTTCGAGAAAAGTTTTCAAGTGGATATCCCGGTAATTGAAGTATTTATTTCAAAAGTTGTGACAAACATTTCAGCACATTGAAATCTTTCTGAAATTCAAAATTGTCCAGTCTGTATTGGCAAAGCTTTCGTCTTATCCACGAAATGGTGATCCAACATCCAATAAACACACTCTATTTTTTATTTATTACATAAATTATTGTGTGTCAATTATTTTACAATATTTTAGCTAATTTTTTTAAAGAAAACGTATAATAATTTCATTAATAATAAGAGGAAAGTTTTTTCGTAAATCAGAAGTTAATTTAAGAAAAAAAAACGTCAAAGAAATGAAATTATTTGCATCGACTATTATTTTTCTTTTTATGATATTTATTCAAATATTTATGTGGGAAATATATATTTCTTTTGTTTTTAATCATATAGATTTTCTTACCAATGTGATTCGATATTGCAAAAATACAATGAATATCAAATTATTTATGGAATAAATAAACGAATAGAGTGACTTAAACGTACAGAATTAAATCTTCAATGAACATGCCGAACCATTTTTTTTTTTTTTTTGAAGATGGAGAAAGAATGGTAAAGATTGTCTCAGCTCAAATCACAACATCAGAGTGGCTTCAATGTAACATAATCTGCATCATGTCTTGAAGTGTTAAATTATATGATTTCCATTTTTGATAGCCATAAAAAATTTGACTAATTCAAATCTGAAGAATCTAATCATCTGAACGCTTTTCTTGCTCTCATATCCAAAATTGGCCTGCTTAAGCTACTCCTCACAGTTTTGTTTATAAAGGTGAGGGGGTCTGGTCAAATTTACTGATGTTCAAACATTAATATCTCACTTATTTAGCCGCTGGTATTATTTTTGAAAAATATGTAATATTGACCTATCAAACAGAGACATTTTTGCCAGTTGACAAAAGCATGCAGGTGAATGGGGGTCACCTGCAACAATTTTTTTTACATTGTAATTAATCTCAAGTTTAATCGAGAATTATTTAGAAATATTTGGCCTACTGGTTCGCTTTCAAAAGTATGGAGAGTTTAAAAGCAAAAAAAAATTATTTCAGGTGATCCGCATTACACACATGCTTTTGCCGCCTGGCAAAATATTCTTTATTTCTTAGGTCAATAGTACATGTTTTATTGAAATAATATTTAGTGGTTAAATAAATGAAATATTAGTATTGCAATGTCCCGAAAATATGACTTGACATCCTTCCCTTAAATCGAGATTTCAAAGTGTAAATTATTAGAATGTCCACTAGAACGAAAACTGAGCCGCCGCTGGTTGTATAACGAAAGTTCTAGTCAGTTCGATCACATACGTCGTATCTACGAGAAACGACAGAAGGAAATTAATAACTATAGTATATCAATTATAATATGTATATGAAATCGCAATCTGTGTACAGTATTGTTAATGTTAATATTATCACGATCGAATAACGAGATATATGACCTATACATAAAAATAGATATATGTCACGTGTACAGTCAACTATCGTTAAAAAATTGCCCAACTCCGTTATCTTCTTCTTCTTCCTGTGTCAAAAATGTAATAAAGAAAAATCAATTGTGGAAAAAAAACGGAATTTTTTTGTATCGGTAGAAAAAAAATCCCATGCTATTGATTATTCGTAACGACGTTTTAATTATTAAAATAAAATCGCTACATTTGAATATAACAAATTGTAGGAATTTCATTCTTTACAAATATTTTTTTATTATATTTTCAATTTTTCAGATATGAAACTTCTACAATTTCTTTGTATTTGGATCTGAAGAATTTTTTTCTTTGATCAAAATATACTTTATGAATAATCAATCGAATAGAATTTTTAGAGTACACAATCAATCTGTACAGGTAACAAAAAGTATAAACCCTTTTTTGACTGAAATTAGTGAGACCGCCCTTTTAAAATCATCGAGAAACGTTTTTTGCACCCCCCTATCTTTTTCTCACTTTCTACATCCGAAAATAGGAATCCCAAAAGGCGAGCATTTATCGAAAGTCGACTGTACAACGTATAAGTAATATCGTATAAGATTAATCGCATAAGTTCGCCGACTTTGTAAATATCAATATAGAGTAATAAACTCAGAATGATTGCTGGCATATTTTTCACGCTTAGATTTATCCACGAGATTTTTCTTATCGTCGAAGCGTTTGTAAATGTTGAGAGAATGATTCACTTTTGTCGCAACAAAACAAAGTGGATCGTGTGCTCGATCGACGCCGCGCACACACGTGTGTCTCAAAAGATTTGCCAGCGATAATTTTGACGCGAAATCTGTAAATTTCGAAAATCTCGGATACTCACAACACACACAAACTGACACTATAGAATTGTACTTATCCTCAGAGATGAACAACATTTTAATTCTATAATGTTTATGCAACAAAAAAAGAACGTTTACATTTATTCTGACCAATTTACTTACAGCACATTGTAATGAAGAGTTGTAACCATCCCATTACTTTCAAACTCCATTTGTTTATTTGTTATTATTCGCTAGTATATACTAAAATAATAGTTATGAAATTATTTATGAACAAAAATTATAAGGTATTCAACAAAAATTAAATTGAATTAAAAATCCCTTTTTTTGAACAATATAATTCTTTATTAAAAAAAAATAAGCAAATAGGATAATTTCGAAAGTAATGGGATGTTTCAGATTGTTTCATAAACTGACAGATTGGTAGTTAACACTGCCATTGACATTTTTAAATTTAACAATTGGAGGAAATTTTGTAAAATTTCTTAACAACACAACAAAAATTCATTCATCTCTGCGTTATTTTTTGTCATTTGATGCATTAGTTGAAGCGAAGAGCAACTACATTAGGTATTATCGATGAGTTTGAGACTGCAATGATGATTATTAAAAAAAAAGAAAAAAAAAAAATTACTGTGAAACTTGTTCGACGAATATACAAATATTATGTCGAACCGCTCGTGACCAGCGCAAATCACGCGTGCACCATACATATCCTCGCTCGTTGACACGAATACTTTTGTGTTGAGCTCGTAAATTGAAATTCTCAAACCACTTTTTAGCCCGTAAACAACAAAAAAAAACGATTTAAACCATAGGCTTCGAGAGTGATAACAATAAAACGTTTAGATATTACACGAATCATTACGTACGGTCATTATGGTGCTATTGAACCTGATTAACGAGATATATCAAGTCAGATTCCATTTTTTTTTTTTTTTATGGTTATTACAGCGAATATCTGGATCAATCCAGATTTGTAATAAACGTAACGATATGCTATCGAAGAGCTTTCATGCGTTTCGTGTATTAATTGCGAAAAGCGTCTAATAGTTAAGAGACCAAGAATTTTATGATCGCAAAATTTCTGACGCGCGTTTCGTTGATTATATTACTTCATCAAAATATAACGATGAAAACTTTATTGGGGTAACGAGCTCCCGACGACTACTACTATCGCCTCAGGTGCTTACCTTTCAGAAGTGATACGAGCAATCTTCAACAGATTCATATGTCTGTAATCTGACACATGTTACGTTCTATAAACGTTCTGCTGTCCCAGTCTTCACGAGCCACGATGATTAATTGACTGACATATGTATTTGTACGAGCTATACAGAATCAGCACTAGGGTGGATTAAAAAAATAATATTTTTAGGGGTTGTGTTGCAAATTCATATTTTAAACTGAGAAGAGGAAGAAAAACATTGTCTAAATAAATTATTTCGGTTAATTTGTTTTTTTTTTTTTTTATTAAAGGTTTTGTTGAAAACGTTGATTTATGGTCAGTTCTGAAAAATCAGCCAAAATGGAATCATTGCTGTTTTCAGCTCAGAATTGGAATTAGAATTATTTTGTTTTATTCAAACGTACACCAACGTTTCATTATCGCCGAGAACCGTTGGTTGATAGATGGATTTGAGAAATTTACGAATCGAGAGTTAAAAATGTCTCACATTTACTATTTCAAGATTTCATTATTTTAATACATGATTTTCTTGTATATCGATTAAAAAAAGCTTCAGGAAAATTCGAAAATAATCTTGCACTATGTATAAAATGTTCAGGCACCAACTGATCATAAACTGACATCACACTTAATTTTTGAGACAGAGCTCAAAAATGTTGACATTTAATACAGAATCTTTGAAATAATTCTCAAATGTCTAAAATGGATTAAAAAAATGTTAATTAAAAAAATCAATGAAAAGGAAAATTTCGGTAAAAAGAATCTAAAAATAAATGAAAAGTGTTTTCTCGAGCATATAGAATATAAAAAATTATTAAGCGAATTGAAAGAGGTCAAGATTGTATACATAATAATAAAGTACAAAATCCAGGGACTGCCACTGAACAATCACACCGACTCTCACAGACACTCACACGGCAATGCCAGGCTTTCGCTTAATGTAAAAGTCAGTCAACAAATCTTGGTTGATTCAACCCAATTATCATATCTATTCCCAAACTAAACAAAGCGCTAAGACAATACTCAATTATTTGTCTCAACATACTTATTTTTCTCGCGACATTAAACAATTTTTTACCCCGCACTTTTGTTTGCCAAAAGTATTTCTGTCGTTCAATTATCAGTATAAATTTGATCAAGGCATCGAAGCGGGATAGCAATCAGTTGAAAAGCATCGCGTTCACATATCATTGTACGCACGATAAGAAGACGTGCCTGAAAAAAAAAAAAATATTGTCTCTGAGCATACACAGTTCAACACGACCTTTCAAGAGTGAGATTCCTCTACGTGTATTATGTGTGCACCGAAAGAAAGAGAGATTGAAAGAGCGGCCGAATCGATTTGAAATTTCCATGGGAAAATAGCGCCGATCGCTCGAGTGCTCGGGCTATCGATCAGCGTGCTCACTTTATCGACTCTCCTCGTTCTCCACTCTGCTCTTCTGTATACTATATATCGCCATTAGCATTTCTCGGAGGCGCTTGCGCGCTTTGCCAAGATCCGAGCGAGATGTTCGCCAGGACTTGGTTGGTTGAGCTTCGGGCGATTCTCTCTCGATCGTGAGCCACACTCGTGTGGACTCTCTTTTTCGAACACTTATACCTCTGGAGATTGGAGCAACCGCGAAACGGGCTTTACACATCGTGGCGGCATCGACGGATCACACGAACCGTGACCATAGTCTGCGGAATTGACCTCTGACTCTATGCCGAGATACTGTCAGGTCTTTTTATCCTTTCCTCTATCTCTCTCTCTGTGTTTTACCTTTGAATCCTTCTTTTTCGGTCGCTCGCAGTGATTTGCAGCGGTTAATGTCAATGATTCGTTTGCAACTATACGACGAAGACAACGGGTGAAAACGGGCTTTCACTGACAGGCGAATCATTGATTGAAGAGACAATCTTCGATAATGCTGGACTATCCTTCATATCTTCTATATACCTAGCTGGTTCAATAGCTTTTATGGTTTTCAGATTCAATTGCACGAAATTGATGGCTTACTCTGCTTTTCTTTGTCGGCTATGTACTACTGAAGACATTATGAAGGTGAATACAATTTTGTTTTGTGAACTTTTTTCTGCCTCTTTGTTGAAAATCCACAGTAGACTCATCTCCGTCGATTTTCATGTTAAGAAATTAATAAAAATACTACAAATATTTACTTTTCAATTCTATATTTTATTTTATATTCATCAGAATGAGGAAGAAATTGTTAAAATGTTCACTTATCGCTACTTTCAGATCAAACAAATTATCGAGATTTTCATTCCAGAATACTTAAAATTGTCTGAAACTTCGAGAAAAATTGATTACAAAAAAATGTGTTTTTTTTTTCAAATAACTATAGAAGTTCCATTTTCTTTATATTCAGAAGATCATCTTTAAAAAAATATATATAAATATTTCTACAATGTGTAATATATTTGAATCTGAATTTTTACACGATTTTTTTACCTAGCAACATTTTTTTTCATGAACTCGTTTTTGCTCCCAATTTTTACAAAATTGAAAATTAAATGACATTTAAAAAAAAAAAGTGTTTTCAACTCTGCTTATACTGAAATTATTAGATCGAATACACTCGTTAGACATGAAAGACAAATACCGAAGTATTACTGACAATATTGAACATTATGAAATTTAAATAAATGTTATACACGAAGAGAACAAAGTCGCTGTGACCAATAGTTGCGGTAGCGCATTGACGTCAGGTATTTAAATAGACGGAATTACATTATTTTACAGCTATTATCATCAGCTGTGCTAACATATGAATTAAAACTTTCATCATATTCATAATATAGACTCATAATCAGTATTAAATATAATAATTGTTACTCATGTATAATGCATCAGTGAATTAATATTACATATATAGCAAATTGAACCCAGTTATCGTATATTATGCGGGAATACCCGAGCCATCTCGACGATGATTCACATGAAATAACGTACATATTCTTCACATTTTCAAAGTTGAATTTCTAGCACTATTTATCCATGCATCGTATTGAGATTTTGCGCACATATTACGAACTCTTCGGTGACAAACGTCATCTTATCATCAGGGACTTCCCGAAGAGCAAGGGACCGTTAAAAATACCTAGAGATCGTAAAATTTATCGACTAAACGCTCCCAGAAAGAATTATTGAAATGCCGGAAGCCATTTATCCAAGACACCAGTGATAACGTATTCAGGACGCTCAGAACTCCCACAGCACTTCTACAAAGCGCAATTTAATTACAATTTTTTAACATACATCATCATTATCATAGTCTCTGAGGTTATCGCAAAAAATTTATGGACTCCGGAAACTGTGTCGATTGAATGTCTCGAAATTCACGGGGATTCGAATTTGGGGACATTTAATTTCTGTCTTGCTTTCTCTATGAAAGAGCAAAACAGGAATATTTTTTCAATTTTTTTTTATTAGAAAAAAATTTGAAACAAAAAATATGTTGAAGGAAACATCTGCAATTTATTTTGTTGTGAATCACACATGCACATCTCATGTGGAATATGAATTGTCATAATATTTCTGAAAATATCACGAGTTCTTTTATATAAATAATAAAAATAATAACGAAACGTAGAAAGGCAGGAGACAGTATTTTTCTTCTATGGAGCCTCGTAAAGAACAATATTAATATCACGATTCGCGATAATGTAAATATATTTATTAATTTACTCGGCGCGAAAGAGAACAGCGTTAATTTACAGTAATATAAGATTATAAAGAATACAAGGCGGACTCCTCGATATAATTATTCTCTTTGACGAAGTACGAAACTAAAAAAAATTGCCGAGATGTTTGTTCTGGAAGCCCGATAAGCAGACACGTGAAAGTCACAAAAATAAAAATCATTCGCACAACAAATATATTTTCGTCCAAGCTAGCCGTGACTGATTGATTCTTTCGGAATTGTGAACTGTCGCACCGGTTTCTACTATAAGCATGACGAAATGTATTCCCATAAATCAAAGTACAGCAGCAAATTCTTTTTTTCAAGGCTTTTACAGCCGAGTTATTACAGTTATTACTATTAAGAGCAATTCGTCTCGGTGGTACGCGACTCTTTGATTACGCATTTCAAAGCGATACTCTGGAATTTTTCAAGTAGAGGCTATAGTGATTTGTTTTTATCAATGAAATATTTCCTTTTTAGAATTATTGTCAATAAATGTTATTCATACATTATGGCTGATTTATTTTAACATTGCCGAGAGCCTTGGAATTTGTTTTCGAGATTTGAAAACGCTGCGTTTGAAAATCATACACTAGCGCCTCCCGTGGAAAATTCGCAGTGGCGCTGCAATACTCTTCCCGTTCTGTTTTACCACATGGATAATTTTTAAACTGGCCTTCCAGCTGAACTAAAATTGCGTTATTATTCTTGGAAAAGCTACTCAATAAAATGTAGTAAAAAAATTGATTTTTTTTCCAATTAAAATTATTCATGAAATGTTAAAAATTAAAAATAAATTACCAGTCCAATTAAGATATTTATGACCTACAAATATTTCCGCGTATCAATATTTGTTGCCAGTACATTCTAATCTAAAATCGATAGTCGATAGCTTTTATGAAAAAAAAACATGTGGATGAAAATGAAAAAAAAAACCAAATATGTAAGGTTTGAAGCTAAAAAAAAAACTTATGTATCCAAAAGACATACAAGTAACTGATAACTTAACACACCAAAGTTAAACACAACTTTTTCAGTTGAATGTTAAAAATAATTAAACACAACAAAAAAATTGGTTTTATTTTGTACGAGGAATGGAAATTGAACCCTCAGCAACTATGTTTACTGTTTTTTATTACCTATAACGATAAAGCGGGACATGTTTTTCTTGGTTTATAGCAATCGTTAAGTATTTTGAGAGACGTATATAGTTAGGGATATGTAATCGAGCTCGATCAGATATCTCCACGTGAACTTGTCCTCGACCACCCAGATAAAAACTTTGGCAAATAATATATTGTACTCTAACGTAAAATATTGGCAGCAACAACGAGACATGAACGATAAATCACTTGTTGAATCTTTCTCGATAATTAATAATATCAAATTACAAATATTTCCTTTGCGATCGAGACACATCAGGAGGATTGTGGTGAGTCTGGAAATCTATTAAGTGATAATTATTAATATTGTCAGTATTTGCCACTATTTCTTTTTTTCACAGAGGAAGCCTTGTTATAATGAACTTAAACAAATTTTCCAGATTTTCATGTCAGTATAAACAAAATGGTCAAAAACATCGAGAAAAGTGTTTTAGGAAACGCACGTGTGCTGGACACTTTTTTAAACTATTTTTTTCAACATTTTAAACCATTTTGAGAATAAAAAACTAATTCACGAAAACAATGCTTGCAAAACAGTACTCTTCACTTTCCTCATAGCGAAGACTTTGTGACTACTTTTAATTGGTTGCAATAATGCAATCAAGAGGTCAAGGTACGTCTAGCAACTATTAAGGCTCAACAATTAAATGTCAATTCACGCGACAATATTTACGTCTAGATTTTTTCCATAACAATAATCTTTAATTGGTCGGTGTAGCGCAACTAATTACAGACAGTTGCAGTGGCATTGAAAGAAATAATTTTACAGTTATATAATAATATTAAATCGAAAACACTATAACTAGCAACACAAACTGACGAAAATTGGTAATAGCCTGGCGCCAATTGTGGCAACACGATGGCCACAAATAATACAACGATACTTTTGTTGTCACAAAAATCGTAAATAATGATACGAGAAGGATGTTAACGAAAAAAAAAAACAAAATTTGTTTACGACGCCTCGAAGTGTGTACTCGTGTTCGATAATCTTTTTAAATTGCATTACCACACAACGCTGATGCACGCATTAGTGTTGTGTACACAGCCGCTGAAAGATAATCGAATGCACAGCTCGATGTTCGACTTGAGTGTGTAAGTACAGACCATGTTATAAGCGTATCTATTTGTTTGCTTACACGCATTGAGACAGGAGAGGATTATACAGGGAAAACGTTGGAAGCGCGCAAGCGTTAAGAGAAACGACAGCTCGCACAACATACTGTATATGCCTGACGCGTACACCGTTTATATAATGGTAGCGATGCGAGAAAGTGAGACCATTGAATCGTCTCGAGTGTAAGAAGCCACACCAAACGGAGCAAAAAATGCGCGTCGCCTTTTTGTCACTCGACTTTGGTCTCCTATTTCTTGCGCTTTTCGCTCTTCTTCACACGCAAGGTAAGCGCACGTTACACATTTTTTATCATCGACACTTCTTATCACAACCTGGTTGTATAGTTCACCGTAAACAAGCTTTCAAACAGACGCGAAGAAAAAAAGCTGTCACCGTTAAATGATTGGATTTAAATTATTTATACATCATTTAGTATATTTATGCTACGACTTTACGAATACGGAGAGATTGAAAATCTATTATTTTTATTGATTATTGACCGATTGTGTTAACAATAGTGCTTTAAGCTGCCTCTATATCCGACGTTTTTGTATTACGATGAAATTTCGACAAATCACAATTTTGGTCTGAATCAGTAACGTCCAAATTCTTAAGTTATCAATTTTTCATTCAGAAAGATCTGAAGTAAAGTCGAATTCTTAATTTTGTTCACTGTAATTGCTTTAAAAATTCTTTATGAATTAATGAAGCGTTAATTAATTGAAGCTTTGTTTACATGACAAAATTTTACTCAAGAATACTCAACATTGTCTGAAAAGTCGAGAAAACTAGTTTAGAAAAAATGTTCGGATGGACGTATATGTGTGTGTGTGTATGTGTATGTGCATGTGTATGTGATGACCACCGAAATTTCAAAACTCTACATCCGAGGCATTCCATACCAATTCAGCCACAAAAAAGAAAAAAAAATGCTCAACGGATTCCTAAAAATCATGATCAGTGGTTCCAATAAATACACCAAATTTCTAATTTCTAAAAAAAAAAATTCTGCCGTAATATGCCAATCTTCTGATTTTTTCATTTAAACGTTAGTCTGCTATAACATTTCGGTTTAATTCTGTTTAGGAATAAATTCGATAGTGACTATCATTGACTCCGTTTAATAATGATTTTTCTATTTTTTAAATATGTTCTGTAGAGAACAAAATATTAATTCTTAATTCATGTATTTAGTAGATATCCGTTGGAATGAAACGAATGTGATGTGTAGTTGAATAAACGTCTTAGCATCCGTGGAAAGTGAAGAAAAAAATAGTAGAGAGCGTCCGACACATTTATAGTTACGTATATTTATCGGTCGAAAGTTTCGTTTTTTTTTTTCCTTTTTGTTTCCTCGAGAATGTTTGAGACACCGGCTTCGATATCTATACATGTATATACAAGATTCAACACAAGCCTTCGGGAATTGCGATTATCATATTGAGAGACCGAGGAATCCCCATTCGCTGACGCGCCTATCTTTGATCTCGTGTGACGCGAAAGTGGATAAAACCGTACGTTGTCAGACACACTGCTCCACGCACTTTAAACGTCACCTTGGATATAAAATCGAATAAATTGCTCGCCACTCTCAAAGACGCTCAATAAATTTTCCAGTATAATTTTTCACGTTCTCGTGAACTAAGATTTATCACTTTGACATTTTTTTCTTCTTCTTTTTTTGCCATATACAAAAGAGGCCCATCTTTCATACCATAGTTTCTCGACAATATATTTTTCATAAAAGTTTTTGAAAAATTATATAATTTCTTTAATTTTAGGAACGAACGCGACACAGGATGAGATCTGCCCTTCATCCAACTGTGTATCACCTGAAAAATGCGAGTGGCCGGTAGTTCAAGGAGTCTGCGGAAAATCCGGAGATATCTGCTGTTCGATCTGTAAGTATTAACAAAAAATTTCATGCATTTTTCCCCATACATTTTTGTGAAAAAAATTATTTTTATTTTTTTTTTTATAGATGAAAAAAATCGTATAAAAAATTCCTAAGCATGTATTATTCTATTATTCATAAAGGTGTTTTTATTGTGTCGGGGAAATCGCTGAGTTGAATATAAAAAGTTATAGGAAATTCAATTTCAACGATATGGAAAGCAGTGATATAAAATACGATTTTTTGACTATCGAAAGAAACAAAACAAATTTGTTTACCGAAATCGGTGGAACCCCCTTAATTAATTAATTAAGTACCCGTGTTGTGAATATATGCTTTTTCGCAATTGTCATATTTTAACCATTCATCTAATGTCTAAAGGTGATAGAAAAAAATGTCTGAAATCATCTACAGGTATCATTACTTTATGGTGACAAAAAAGAAATTAATAAATCCTGTCCATTGAAATGTTTGACTTCATGGCAGTTTTTTTACTTTGAAAGATTTTTAAGAACTTTAATCTTCAATAATAATAATAATGTAAAAAAATTAACAATTCCAATAACTTGTCCACTTCGACTGCATGACTTTTGAATATTAATTGCCAAATTATTGGCTTCTATCTTAGAGTTAAGCTAATAAGTACAAATAAATATATAAAACTTATTATTTCTTTTCTTTTTAGTGAGAAGGGAATACAGAACTCAGTGCCGTCATCATGGTGGTGAGTGCATGGATCAGTGCAACGCTAAGCTGATTCGAAGAGCAACCGACTGTCCGGCAAATCAACAATGTTGTGTCTTGGTGTAAAGTAAATTATTAAAAAAAAAAAAAAACCTAATGACGTACCGACCCTCCAGAGCTTTATGTCAACGTGCCGAACAGTCTTTCAGAGTCTTCGATGCAGACACTTAACAAACCTAAAAAAAAATATTAACATAACATAGTTATTTTAACTGTGATAGAGCCAAATAATTGTTTAACAACCCTATAAATAAATAAATAAATTTTAAAAAGCGTTAAAATATGTGTTCGACATTTATTATCAATACTAGTAATTTTATTGGTCCGACTGGACTGAAGATCGATTAAACGTCAGTGAGAGATAAAAAATCTCTGAGGATTATTTCCTAGCATTCAGGAATACACACACCACACGTTCCTGTCTTCGTCATCGTGGCTCTATCTCACGCAGTAGTTAATTCCGAGGCGCCTGTGCTTCGTGCGAGCAACTTGTCCGCCCCAAGCTATACGCACTCGTTATGACTCAATAGATCAATTTCAGAGCGTGTCCCGGGTGAGGTAAACTGTCGTCCGCTAGGGAGACACTTGATCGAGGGGACTGGATCAATCTAGATTGATAATGACATTTCGACGTTACATACAACGTGCATGTCACAAGCTTTATGCGCATACAACTGTGTGGAGCTCGTACATCATTCCTGCAATATTATAGAAAATAAGAGACTAATTGAATGTTAAACGTACAATCAAACGTCATCGCTTGTTTTATTGTTTAAGAGATGGAGTCAGTAAAAAAAGCAAGCCCGTTAAGTGGAACCTTGACAAGTGCTTCCTCATCGAGTAAGCATTGTTTTCATGAATTTTTTTTTTTTTATTTCTCATGTCAGCATACGAGAAACGTGCTTTAGACAGGTTACAAAGATTTCCACGGGTTAGAATCTTTACTGACATTAAAAAAAGAAAAAAAATTGTCATAAAATTGAAACCACTCGATCGATTCTACTTGCCAAAATCAACACTATCATGGTTCAATATTCGTTGCTTTTCTTCTCAGTTTGCAGAGTGTTTTTTTTACTGCTTGTTAAAAAAGAAAAAGAAAAACGAAAGAAGCTTTTCATGTTTAATCTTAAAAGTTATGAATGAGGAGAAGTTTTGAGATCAACAAAGACTAGTCAAACAATAATTAATCTTGAAGCAACGATACGGAAAAAATTGTGAAATGAAATATTGTAAATCCCAAGGACCCCAGACTCCCGGAGGGAATTATCAGTTGCGAAACTATTCTTCGTTGAAAAACCATCCCCTCCCCGCCCCTCGGCATCGCGATCCCTGCTTATAGTATACATAAACGAAAACCCAGGCGCTCCTCCTTCTTCTTATCAGGCAACGAGAAGAAAATTGCCTCAAGGCCCGAAGGAAACCGCAGCTCGCAGAAGCGCGTCTCGCGCTAGTCCCAGTTGACAACAAGAGGTCGTCGTCGTCGTCGTCGTCGTCGTCTCGATGCAGTAACGAGGCGGAGGAGGCAAACGACAGGGGATGAAGCGAGGAAGTAAAGAAAAAAAAAAAAAAGAAACGAAGTCTCTCCGACGGATGCAAGGATTATACACTGATCGAACCGAGGCATACCAGTCATTGCTTATACCTTGTATATTCATAAACTAGCATGCCCTGTAATATCAACCAAACTATATGTGTATATAAGATGAAGTGAGAAAGATGCTGGAAAACGGGAATAAACGAAGAGAAGAATGAAGGCTAAGGATTAAAAAAAAGAAAATTGCGAAATAAAAATATCAACGAGGTTGTGATACAAGCAAAACCTGAAGACCCACGAGCCAAGAAACACGAGCCAACAAAGAGAGAAGAAGAACGAAGAAGAGGAAGAAGAACGAAGAGTCTTGGTGGAAGGACAGAAAAGCCTGAGGACGCGAAAAGAGGAAAGGGGGAAACGTGAAAGAAGGGAAGGGGCGGCAGGATGGTGGGATGAAGAGAAGGGACGACTGAAGGGGACTCTGTTAGCTCGAGGCACTGCAGGCAGACGCCGATGTACCGCCATTTCGGTACCCTCGGGCTAAGTATGCGCGCGGGAAGGATACCGAGCGCGCGCGCCTCTGCGGAGTACGACGAAGAGCGCGTTCCGCAGAGTATGGAATGGGAAAAAGAGACTAAGGCGACATTCAGACTCTCCGTTTGACGATGCAACAAGCATAATGCAAGAGAGTCCACAAACTACCAAAATTATACTGTTTTTTTTTTTATTATCGTTGACGAGTATAATATTTTATACTCATTTGAAAAAATTACATCGCGACTATTGTTAATAATGCGTTTAACATATATTCGCAATAAAATTCGTTAATTTTAATAGATTTTTAGTACTCGAGGTGAGGAGAAAAAGCAGAAAAAATCAAACTCAACGAAAGTAAAATCATCAAACGTGGACCGATTTCATGCTACATTTTGAAAAGCGTAAACATTTTTAATATAAATGTAACCCAAGAAACATTGCGAAGAAAAAAGAAGGTTTTAAAGCTTTTAAAAAAATTGAAACCAAGTATCTTTTTTTAATTAAGGATCGAATTTTTTAATTCAATTTTGAATTTAAGGTCGATCTCGAGATTGAAATTCCGACTTACATAAAAAATATCAACCCTAAAACATTAGGATGGGCCAAAATAAATCAATGATTTTGTTGTTCACTCTTCCTCAGGGATTGAGTTCATATAGGCCTAAAATAACCAGAAGTAGAAAAAAAAAAAAGTTTACAGAAGTCTCTCAAAGTGACTTTTGCCGAGACTTTCGATTTCAGTAAAAAATCGGAACACCATACAGAGGCATATCGAAAAATGACAATCTTGATGTACAGACCGTCGTAGATTTCAATACTTCAAGGTCCAATTAGACAGAAAATTTTCCTTATTTGAAATCAACATTATAGGGTGATGGGAGTGTCAAAGTTTGAACTCGACGTATTTGAGAGAGAGAAGGTAGATGAGGATGAGGGCGAGGACTTCGCCTTCGTGTGGAGGAGGTCGAGGGGAAGCCCCCAGGTAGGAACGAGGTTGGTCGCTGCGGGTACGGAAACGGTCGGCGATAGCGGCTTCGTCGGGTGGCGACTGCCGCGGGGAAGCGCGCGGAGACCGCGTTGGCGGGTGAGCACACACAGCACGAAGAAGAAGAGGAAGGGAAGCTGCAAGAGAAGAGAGAGTCGAAGAGAAGAGGAGGAGGAGGAGGAAGAGGTGGAGGAGGAGGTGGAGAGAAGCGAAGAGAAGAGAACGGGGCCCTGGGGGCAAAAGCGAGACAATGCACACCAGGCGCCCGCGGCAGGTCGCCGGCGACGGGCGGACGGCGCGGACCAAGGCCCTCGCTCACAGAGCCAGTAACGATGCCCTCGGGCTATCCGTGGCAGCAGCAGCAGCAGCAGCAACGGTGCTACGGTTTGCTGTTCTGTGCGGCGAGCGCCTCGCCGAGGAAACGATAAGCACGAAATGAAATATTAATGAAGTATAGTTGTTGGCATATGTATATGTATGTATTCTCGCGTATCGTAGCAAAAGCGAGTGAGACAGTGAGCACGGAATCGCGGTAATAGCCCGCAACTATTCATGCATCAGAGGAGAGTCCAGGACAATCGATTATTTTTTACGTTTTTTTTTTTGCTTTTTTTCTTCTTTTTTTTTTTTGTAAGCATGATCAACATCAAAGATGTAACCATTCGAATTATTTTCAACTCACTGTACTTGTTTATTTAGTTCATGAGGAATTTGATATTAATTATTTTTGGTATTTATGGCATATTTTGTTTTAATTTCATATTGTTTTGTTTTGCAACGTGTTTGTAAAAATATACAAACATTTTATTGGGAGAAAATAGTAAGTGTTTCAACAGTTTCGTTTAAAAATTATATTAAAAATCACTTGAACAATACAGTTGCAACTTGGTATGCAAATAAAACCGTGAAAACTTGTTATCTAATGTAATTTTCCATAAAATATATGCGAACCGATCAAACTTCTAATAAAACTTTGGGATACAGCCTAAAAAAAATGCAGAGAAATTGGCTCCTGAAATGTAAATAAAAAAAAAGTTGTAAAATAGCTTTCTCATCATTTTTCATTCTGCACAAAGCTTCCTCTATGAAGAAGCCACAATTAATCAACGTATTTCCTCATAAAGGTAGTATATTAAAAAATTCTGAAATAATCAGAAAGCAACGTGCAAAGTTCTACTTTTTTTTATCTGCTACAGAACATTGAAATAGACTATTAATATTGCATATCCAAGATATTGTAACTTTAAGAAAATTGTATTATGATGTTCGTGGGTGCTCTCTCTGGTATCTCACGAATCCGATCTCGCTGAAGGAGGATATGATGCGAGCGAGGCATGAATCAGTTCAGAGCAGAGAGAGGCTACATATACATACCATAAAATACTGGATGAAAAGGAGTATATAGTACGGATGTATAAAATACACTAGTTCTCTGAGCACGAAGGTCGAAGAGGAGCAAACTTAAATATTGAGTGTTAAATCGCCCGAAGGAACGATGGGCGAACACCATCAGCGTCTCGAATGAGATTTCTTCTCTCTCACTTTCTCGTGTGGTGCAACGCTCTGTGTATTTCTTGGCCTACACGTGTTCACGAGCTTCTCATCTCGCCTGAGTCAATGGGGTTTCTCAGTTCGTTTCTACCATTCTCGGTTTCTATATGCTTCTCTATGTTATAACAACTTAACAGTCATTACAGATCGACTAAAGCATATGCATACGTAAGTATAGCATAAGATATGAGATCGTACAAAAATAGTTTTTCATTTTTTTTGCAAGAAAGTAAATTTTTCAAAAAATTCAGACTTTTTCTGCAGCAAAACTCATATCACGATCTGCTGTCAATTATTTGTAAATTTCTGTTGTTTTTAGGACAATCGAGTACACGTAATCTTGAGATTATGTCGACGTCAGCATTTCCAGGAGAGAAAAATGAATTCCAGCAAGTTTGCGAAGAAGATGAAGCAGCAAAAATATAAAGGAAAGTAGCAAAGTCCTCAGGACTTTTGCCTGGGGGTTTCATGGACCCTCGGCACTGCAGGTTCTTCCTAGGATCCTCGAGGACCATCGAGAAACGACTCACTCGAGATCTCTGTAGAAAATCTCTAGACTTTTGCCCTGTTTCAAATCCATAATTCCTTTCTTCTTTCACTGTAGCTGATATTGTAAAAACTTGAAAAACTGACTATAGCACCAGACAGAATTTTATGGTAATCTCAAAGAAATTGTTATTAGTTCAGGCAACATTATTACGTGGCATCTATTACTGTGTTTGTGAGTCTGTACTGTTACATTTTTATTGTTAACGATAACAATGGGAACTATTAAGAAGTTTTACTTTTACTTTTGAGTGAAACATGTGTTTATATTAACCGTAATTGTAGAAAAATTCTGAATATCTTCTAATACAAGTATTGCTTCCTTATAGAGGAAGCTTCATTCTCCTGAGAAGTTTCTTTCTTTAGATTTTCATGCCAGGATACTCAGGTTCTTCCAACACGTCGAAAAAAGTGGAAATAAATGTCTGCTACGTTAGTCGAATTTGCAAAAAACAAAAAGAAGTTTAAATCAGAAGTGACAAAATCTTTTGTCGAAAGAAAAAGTATTCTAAAAGGAAACACGCACCCTCAATAGGACACATCTTTTTCCAAAACACATATCTCGAAATTTTCGATGATTCTGTCTATGCTGACATTGAAAAAAAAAAAATTCATGAAAACAAAGCTTCCTCTATGAGGAAATAAAACATAATTAGCTCAACAGACTTTGTAAAAATGATTAAAAACAAAACCCCCAAGTCCAGCTCAACAGTTCCCTTTCCTAATCGTCTCAGTGAAATTACAAAATGACTGGCAAAGCGTTTATTATATTGAAACAATCCATATTCGTGGACCTTTGGCGGTTGCATGCTGCGCCTTGATCCACCGTGTGGATCGTGTCAGTATACACCTACTAGTACACTGTGTGCCTCTATGGCTTGAGTTGCATTGCGATGAATGCGAGGTACACCCGAGGCAATTCCCTAATTGCAGTGAGAGGCGGGCGGCGGCGAGTGCACACTGCAGAGAGTAGTAGGAGGAGGAGGAGGAGGAGGCGCAGGCGAAGAGGACCAGCGGCCACGAGCTCTGTACCCCTTTATCTCTCTCTCTCTCTCTCTCTCTCTCTCCCTCTCTCTATCTCTCTTGCTTTCCCTCTGCTCCAATACCTATCTACATTCCCTCTTGACTTCCCTCGCTCTATACCACAGGCTCAGTCGTTTTCGTCTCTGTCCCACGCTTGTGTGTTGCATGTATCTTTGTCTCCTGCTCTCATCTACCTCATTGTGAGTGAGCAAGCAAACGCTCGAAGCCCTAGCGTATACGTTCTGTAATGCACTCTCTGGTCTCTCTCTCTCACTCTCTCTCTCTGTGTGCCAGTATACGCGCGCATATGCATCTCTGCGGCTTATAGGAGAGAGATCCAGGCGAAGCTCACGAGCGGGGCGATATCCTTCTGTAGCTTTGCGTCGCTGCATGGGCTCGAACGCCCCCGCAAGCCATGGGCCAGGCCGTTCTAGCGCGCACCTCCGACTAGCTAGAACAGAGGCGGTAAGAGAGGCAGAGGAGTGAAGTGCAACAGCAGCACAAAACGCCTATTCCGTGGCAGGATCCTGCCAGGTACAGCGAGAGGGAACACGATCTTCACGAGTCGCCCCCGGGACACTTACCTATAAGTAGACTTTACGGTATAACGTTCGAGAAAAAAAAAAAAAAAAAAACAAAAAAGTAATGGAGAGCCGCGAGTTGCGCGAGGTTCTGATCAGTTTTAGTTTGAGCTCGAGTGGCGCCTGATCATCGTTTCTTGTGGACACTCTAGATCACTTTTTCTACGAAGGAATGATAGTCCTGTAATGTTTTGACTGAAAGTACTCCAGTCTGTCATTCGTTTTTTCTTATTACAGTCCCCTAACCGCGTTCTTACTTGCTTACTTTCCTCGGAATACAAGTTAGCCCTGTATTACAAGTCTAAGTGATCAGGTTTTTATCTCAAGTGGCGCCTGGTCATAGTTTCTTGTGGATACCAGACCACCTTTTCTACAAAGGGATGACAGTCCTGCTGTGCTTTGGCTACAATTGTCAATTCTAATTAAATAATTGTTTATTTCGGTCGTTGGACTAAATCCTGTTAAAGTAATCCGAAAATACTCTTTTCGCCATCATCAATGACATATTTATCAGATTCCACTAAGTATTTTTCTCAAAGTAAATGAAAATCATAATTTTACTAAACAATTCAATAAATCATATAATACTGTGACATAAATGGTGTTGATTCCTCTTAAAAGCCTAGAAATATCCGACAAGAGATTTAAACGATAAATAAAGAAGGGGAAAAAACCGTGAGAGGGGACGAAATAGAAGAAACAGAGATCCGCCCTGATGCTTGAAACACACCTAATAAGCATTATTGGTGGGGTCTCGCGCTGCGTTAAGCATCTATATATATACGCGCGCATCCAATATCGTATATGTATATAAGGTGGGAGTTTGGGCCCGAAGCGCGTCCCACGGCCATCTATGGGATCCGCCTGCCTTTCTCAGGGATACGGTATCGAGAGTCCGAGCTCGAACAAATGCGAGTCAGACCAAGCCACAGCCGAAGAACTGGTAGATATCGGAACACAGGATACACATATACGTATGTAGACATATATATGTATATATACGCGTATATATGCCTATGTTTCTCATGTAAGAGTGCGGTAGAGAGATGCCCTGGGGCTGTCTGGTATCCTTAACCGAGAGCGCGCGGTCTCTTCTCAAAATGATTCACAGCCTCCGGTAATTTACATTCGCTTGCGTGGGTGCGCGCGCGCGCGCGCTCGCGCGAGCGATCGCGAAACGTTCCGCGCGCACGCTGGACGCTGTACAAGTACACTAGTCGATGAGAGTATATACTCGCGGCTCTTTTAGAGCTGTACGTATATGCATGCATTTATACGTGTGCACTAGCCATCGAAAAGGTTAAACATACACCCACCACAGGTCAAGCGAGAAACGGCGAGCTCGGTGATGCACATATAGCGAATACACATATATATATATACTGTACAACTATATATTTGTATGTAGTTTGCCATGTATATCCATCGAAAGGATAGACATCGCGTAGGGCTTTGCTTGATATGTTGATGGAAGGAGGCAGCCACGCGGTCCGTCTCTTGTCAGAGGCGATTCAAGGGTGCATTCGTGCTTTGCAATGTAGGACGAATTATAGACTAGGCTATTGTGATAAGACAAGCGAGACAAGATGAGAAAAAGTCGAGTCAGAGATTCACATCTTCTAGATTGACCTAACTAGTGGTTATCAGGTCGATTGTTTCATAGATTTTTTTTTTTTTGAAGTTAAGGTTGGTTTCCGTTTATTTTTGTGTCTATCATTTTTGACGTCAAGGTATATTCCTTTATGTAGTTTTCAGCATCCAGGTTCATCTCACCATAGTTTTTGATGTACAGGTTGATCGCCCCAAAGTTTTAAATGGCCACGTGTTTATTCATAGATTTTAGGGTCCAGGAGAATATCTCAATAATTTTCGATGCCTAGATACGTTTATAGATACAAAACTATAGATACATGTACACATCGAAAGTTTTGAAGAATTCAAGCTGGTCATCAAAAACTATCGAGAGGTAGACCTGGACATCTAAAACCATTAATTGATCGGCCTGGATACCAAAAATTATGGAGCGTTCATAACGATCAGACACGAAAAGAAATTACTTTCACGAAAAACAAAGCTTCTTCTATATGAGAAAGAAAAATATGTAATGCTTTTCCATTCCAATGGTGCCTATATCCGTTAGCATCATACTGCGAATCACTGCATGTAATTTCAACTGTCTCCAACTGATTTTTCAAAGTACAAAACACTCTAAAAGAGATTTCATGCAAACAGAGAGCCCGGAAGTTGAGAAGCAAAAGAGCAATGAAATGTATACACCCAAAAAGAAACTCAATTATCATTATTTTACAGAAGAAGAAAAAAAAGTATGCTTGTTCTCCCACATAAGTCCATGCGAAAGATACGTCCGACGGAATATCGAAATAAGAGAACGGATGCTGAAGCAGGAAGCGAAACTCGCCATGTATTATTAAATTCTGCAATATAATATACACACTACTGAACATACACTCGCCGATACTGCAATACAAAATGAATTTCTCTATTCGAGCGATGAGCGGTTTCTCATCGGAACTCACGAAACATTATCCTGATGTAGTGTACAGAGATGGAGTTACCCGTGTGCCATTCACTTGTGTACGAAGCAGAGAGGCAGTAGCAGCAATTCTTAATTAACCGTGGGAACGTAATTGGTAACGTATATCAGGTGTATATAGTGACGAGAACATATATAGGGAGTGAAATGTACCGCATCTACCATTCGCAAAGTCTCCTCCCTCTCTTGCTATATGCTGTCGAGCTTTGAGCTCGACATACAAAACAAAGGATTTCTAGACTCGCGAGCACTGTATAGACAAGGCCGTGGATCATAAGCCTCGAGTACACGTTGCATTTCTATCGGCGCCACGTCTCAACAGCCAGTCCTTAAACCCCTTACCAGACAGACAAAGTGTACAGCTCAATTTGCACACAGCAAACATCAACAGCGTAATCGGAACGATACTTTGACTTCGATTCCTGATATTGACTACACGAGAATCCACGCACTTGCGAAAATTGATCGACACGTCGACCTCTTTGAAATTGTATATTAGGGTAGCCCGAAATAACAATCATGTTTTTGCTCTCGCTTTTCCTCAGGAAATCCGAATTTTTAAGATGGATAAATCGTTATTCTCTTATTTTCATTTGAAAATTTCATTGAAATGACGATCAGGTTACAAAAATCAGATCGATATATTAATATTTGGAGATCTTCAAGAGCTCTACATTTTTGAGTTCCCAGTCTGCAGGGATCGACTAACAAGTGATAATTTGGATAAACATGACCAAGCATCATTTCATCTTCTACCTTATATTTCGAATCCCTATGTAAGACGGAACAAGTAGAACTGACCGTACGTCTCATCTCTGCGCCGTTTATGTGACAGAAGAGAGGCGAATAAGGGAAACAAAAAGAAAAGAGAGGGTCGAGGCAAAGTGAACACAGGACGACAATGTTTCTCGCCTTAGGCCCGAAACGGAGCTACGCTTCAAAGACACAGCACCAAGTTTGCGTCAACGGGACACATCGCTCATGAGCGCAGAGTTCAATGCATACTATATATACTCACTGACGTATATATACAACCACTTGACTGTACAAAGTGCGAATATACACGAGAGAGGGCGAAGGTAGAGATGAAAGGGTGGGGAAGAGGTGCGCGCCCTAAAATATGTGAAGGCCTAGGGCAATATACCTCTCTCGGACTGTATCCTCGTTACATCCGAGCAAGAGGAAGATGCCTCGGGGTTAAGTTTCAGTGAGGTATATAGCTGAGAGTGAACGAGAGCTCTCGCGCGCCCGCGCGCGTGGTCCCAACCGCCTGTCCGGGTATATATCGTATGATACAAAAACATCGCATTATTTTCTCTCTGTGCTCTCTGGTGTGCTCTGCGTGGCTCTCTTCGTCGAGAGCCATACTATTCACCTCCGGGCATGTGACCACCATTATAGTCTCTCGGACTCTCGCGCCTGTGTTCCTTCACTCACTATTGCCCGCACCTTACGGACATATATCGGTACAACATTTATGCACGTATATATATATATACAGTATATATATATATGGCTATACACATTGAGCTCGAATGCACGTGAAGATCTCGCGCCGGATTACGTATACGTTAAACAATTCAAATTGCTCGACGGTATATCGTGAACGCAAACTTACTCTGCTCCCTTCACCTCCCCTCCCCACGCACTCGCGTCTTTCTCTCTCTTTCTGACGCAGAGCACCACCAGCCGGAGATACTGGGATCACCAACGCCATGGGGCAACGAATCGTACCACATTTGTCGGGGTTTCTTTGGCTTTGAACAATTTTTCTGAGCTTTTTGCTTTATGCCCGTTGGAAAAAGGGCGGTTTTGTTGAAGGTGCGAGAAGGGATAATGGACCGGTTGAAAGAGGATTATGTGGCAAGGTGGGACAGATACTGGTACGCGGAGTGTTACATTAAGTAGATGTGGCAATGGGAATTGGGATTTATTTTTCGCGCGGATAAGTAGATGTGGCTATGAGAATTGGGGTTTGGTCAGACGGCAATAATTGTTAATGTGGAAATATATCGTCAGCGATAATTGTCCCTTTGTAAATGTCATTGAAAATAAGCCTGGAAAGGAGAATCTCCCAAATTGCTTACTCATTATTTTGTATCTTTTACAAAGCCATCTCTATGAAGAAATGTGTTCATCATTTTTTATTTCCTTCGCGTTTTGGACCTTTCTAAATATTCTCACGTGAAAATTTCGAAAAAAAAGAAATTTGACAACAACAGAGCTTCCTCTTTGAGGAAGCAAAATATTTCAGTTGTTTTGGATATGAAATAAAAATTTTAAATGTTTCTTTTAAAAGCATTGCGGTATTTCTGAAAATTTAGTGTGTGAAGTATTATAAAAAAGCCCGGACAGTCCTTCTGAGGATTCAGTGAAATGGCCAAAAAATGTCTTTTAAAAAGCATTACAGTTACAATTATCATCTTTTTCATTTTTCAAAAATTCAGCGCAATCGTTCTAAAATATGGAATTTTGAGAAAAAAAAAATAGTCCACTTGTGTACGTTTCAAAATAAGGATAATGGGTCGGAGTAGCTATAGAGGTTAAAAAAAAATTCTTCTATAGCTTGATGTTGTCTCTATAAGTCGTTGAAAATCGATCGAACTACACTTCCAGGTACTCACGTTGCCAGACCTCTCATTTGATAATTCCACTACCAATTAGAAAGATTTTTTTTTTTCCAAAGAAATCTTCAAGGTATTTCTGGAAGGAACGGAATATCTACGCGACAGTCTGATTAAATTTAATAGAGGCAATAATAATTTCTGCTTTAGGCATAAATAAGCCAACTCGTGTTTCACGTTGAATACACGTGAAATCGTTGACTCTCCGAGCCTCATTTTTCCACAAAGCCGGAAATCTTCGTCGTGCTACGAGAATAAGAGATTCCATCGTTATTACGAAATCGAAGGCTTCCTTGGCCAAACCGACTGGCCCCGGGGCAGAGAAACAGATCTCTGGACCTTCGAGCTGTAAAAACTGTTGGATATATGGAAAACGAATCTTAGCTATACTGTGGTATGGACGATGATGAGGCAAGATTATTCCTTAATTTAGGATCAGCTCAAGATTGGCCAGTTGATGGAATAAATAATAATAATGCCAAAAAGTTATTTATCGGAAAATATAACTTCCTACATTTTGGTATTTTTTTTTTTTTTAATATTCAAAGAAAGTTTAAGTTGTAAAGAAAGTTTTTAATAACCATATGATTTCGATAAACCGCATTCATGTGATTTAAAAAAGAATGAAGTTATCTGAATATTTGTTGAACAGTTTTGTTAGACATATTCGTTAATAACACTTTAGCATTATTCTTCATTTTTCCCAAATAAATAGCTAATAATAATAAAAGTCAATGTGTTTCCTTGCACACTCACACCTACACGCACACATACATTTACAGACACCCTCACAGAGACTCGTACAGAGCCTATCGTGGACACTTACAGACCTAAAAAAATCGAAAGAACTCAAAAAAAAAGTCTATCAAAGACACATGGAAAAATGAAGGCTTGGATGTCTCATAGAAGAACTTATATAAATCCTAGGAAGGGTGAAGGGTCACCAGGCTGAGAATAAGCGCCCCGACTAAAAAAACCAGCTAGTACCTGATAATCAAATATATTCCTTAAACAAAATTGACCATTGGCTTGATTCGCCATATTGTGTCACACATTGTTTAAAATACAATCGATGTTGAGGAAAGCCAGGGAGAGACCAGGATTGAGGGTGCACGAGAAAGCTGCGGGGAAGTTGGATGGAATCGTTAGAGGCGTCGAGGAGAATAGCTAAAGGTTGGGGATATACGCCGGATGCTCTCCCATATACGTCACTTTGTCCCTGACGAAGTTCGGTACGTTTACGTATGCGAGGGGCATAGCGCGTTCCTGGGCACTGCTGGTGTATATGCCCGCGTGCGCGCACACTCTCTGGGTTTGGAAGTGCGCCTGGGGCATCCACGGAACGATGTTGTCGGCCGTGGCCGTTTTAGCCCCGGGGTTACCACCTCTCCAATACTATATAACTCCGTATATATATATAGTATATATAGAGTGCAAGAACTGAGAGAGAGAGAGAGAGCGATACAGCAAAGCTGAGACAGAGACCTTCCTGATGGCTCTCCCTTTATATCGGCACTCGGCGCGGGCGCGAGCTCCTCGCAACTGCCCCATTATTCCCGATGCCCCATGGCCAATGGTGTGTATCGGCCAAGTACCAACAGACCGCGCTTATACTTTACGACGGTACCCCAGGCTCTCTATCTTCGTCTTCCTCTTCGTCTTTTTTCTTCATATTCTTCCTTTCCTCGATCTTCTTATGTTCTTTCACTTCGAGCGACAGTTGTCTCTCTTCAAGTATGCCTCACACAATTCAGTCGAACGTTATTTTCATATTCATGCTTAGTATATATACATGAGCTAGGTTTTCCTAATTTATTAATGCATTTTTTTGCTGGATGGTACGTAATTGTAATTTTTTTATATTTTTTTTAATTTAAAAACTATTGTCCTGGTTTTTGGGTTTTAGGATTTTTTTTTGTCTGTTAAATTCATAGAGTGAAAAGAAATTGCGAACTTTTTTTTATAACAGAAAACAATATTAAATAAATTTTATCCTTTTTGCTTCCTCATTGAGGAAGCTTTGTTCACATGACATTTTTTTTTCGAGATTTTCATGTCAGTATACTTAGAATGGTCCAAAACGTCGAGTAAAGTGATTTAGAAAAAATCTTCGTATGTATGTATACGTGTGTGTGTGTGTGTGTGTGTGTGCAGGGCTTCGAAAATTGAATCGCCTCTCACTCAGTAATTATTAATTCAATAAGATTTGGAATTTTGCCGGGGACGGACTTTTAACGTTGTTAAAAAAATTCCCAATGCTACAACTTAAGAGCGGTTCGATACGCTATCGGCCCTCCGTTGCCAACGCACGGGTGTTAAGGGTTGCGATTTACACCAAACACATTTTTCAGTATCTTAAAAATCGTATCGTAAAACAAAGCTGCAAAATCGAACTTTGCAAATTGCTTTTTCATTTTGCCACTTTTGACGATATTTCCTCTATGAGGAAGTCAAAATTGATCATCATACTTCCTCATAGAGGTACCTTCGTCAAAAGTGGAAAAATGAGGAAGCAATTTGCAAAGTTCGACTTTTTTAAAACTAGAATCTTACATATACTTTCTTTTTGTACAATTAACAAAAAGAATTTGTCGATTTTTATGATCTGAATCTTTTTGTTGAAAGAACAAGAATTTTAGTCAAATTTTTACTGAGACGAAGTCTTTTAAATAAATTTGATGAGTGATGTGTTCCATCAGTAATCAGATACTTAGGAAAATGATCGTGTTCTTCTTCTCATATTTGTAAGGGTCAAATTTTAGTAAAACTCTTGAGGCACGAAGAATGTTACCTGGCATTGCGCCTCACTCGTGCCTGAGGGATAACGCTGATCTCGATGCCTCAACGAACAATGGACGTTGCCAGGGCGCATCTCATCCGCAAGCCCTCGAGGGCTGTACGTGTAAACCGCAGTCGAAACTCATAGCCCACGCCCGGTGCAACTCCAGAACCATCAGTTTAACCGGAATCATGTTTCGGGACAGATTGTGCAATGGCTACTCAAAATTCAGTGCGCGCCTTGTGTAAGCCTCAAACTTCGTATGCATAATAGGTACATGAATCCGGAGATGGTACCAAATTTATTCCAGCCTTCAATCAGACTTATGCGAAAAGAAAAAGCATCAACAATATTTTTTTTTCATATTCTGCAATATGAACTACACCAATGAACTAACAATATAAAAATAAGGGGTCAATGAAAAAAATATCTAACAGTTTTGTGTGTTAGTTTTATATTTTGAGATGATTTAGAATTAGTGTCATTTTGTCCTTGAAACTTTGAAAAATTCTCAATCGTTTTTGGCGATTTTCAAAAAATTAGAATTTACTCCGAATTACCTGTTAAAATATATTTTGCTTTTTTTTTCGTTTTTCAAAATTTTCTTTCACAAGATTTAAAAAAAAATCAGAATATGGTAGATTAAACATTTTTTTAGAAAAATTATATCTCAAAGACGAAGGGTTTAGAGAATCTAAAAAAAAAAGTTGGCACAAGTTTTTTTCAATATGTACTCCTATGTAAATTACGTAATTGTCTAATTATCTTCAAAACTGTAAACTGACAAATTTGTGTCCTTAAATAAATTCTCTGTACTTTTGGTCACACAATATTTCTGTTAAAACATAACAATTTTCAATTTACTTTGAACTGATATGAAAACGCGAGTTTTGTGACGCTCGGATGTGTCAAGTTGGCTTCGATATCTTTCACCCCTGCCATAACTCTGCATCCTTGAGCCGCAGGCTGTATCGGGGTGTGTACTATCTCTAGAAAAGCTCGGAGTGCATCTCACCGAAAGCGTTTCGGAGAGCTTGCAACTCTCGCGTGCTCGGATATCGTGCGTATAATATAGAGAGAGAGAGAGAGAGAGCGAGAGAGCGAAGTCACGAGCTGGTGGGGATGGAACCGCGGCTGTGACGTATCGGAAGAGCGATACGGTGAGCTCAGTAGTCGCGAGACCGTCGCAGTGCGCGGATTGTGTGTGTCTTTATCGCGCACGTGTTCATACAGCTCGTATCAACCACGTGGCGGAGTGCGCGCAAAAATATATCCCTTTGACCCTCTAAACACAATCCCTTCATAACCACATTAATCGGACATTGTGCAACGCAATAATAATAATAATTAATCGATAAATCAAAAAATTGTCATTGACAAGAATAATAATAATAATAATAATAATAATAACAATAATAATAGTAATAATAATAATAATAATAACAATAATAACTTTGTTATATCGTCGAGTGGTTTGACGGCGGACGAGAAAGCAACGTTATACAACGGCACGTCGAAGTCGCAACGAAATTCTTACAGCTGACAGCTCGAACGTCACTGGATTTTCTTCAACCCCCGTTGATCTACGTACGACCGTCAACCTGGAGCCCGCGTGTCAGAAACGGTGAGTCGTCGACAGAAATCAATTACTCTAGCACAGACGATAGTGTCAAAGAGTGAATTAATGAATAACATTTCGACCAGTGGTGTAGATAGACTTCAGAGAATGTTTTATTTTAGACCTAAAAATGTATGATTAAAGAGATTGATTTTTGTTTTTAATTTTAAAACGCGCGACTATGAAATTAGTGTATTATGCAACAAGTGCGAAAAAGGCGATTTTACGCACGAGTGCTGTTCGGTCGCTACGAGTGCGTAGAATCGTACACACGTGTCGCAAACAATATTTTATTCCACACGGTGCGAGAAGTGGCTTGCTTTTCGCACGCTAAGCTAGGCGAAGCGAGTCTGAGTTTACAGCACGAGCCGAAGGCGAATTTTACAATCACACGGGACGAGAAAAAGTTTCCAGCACGAGTTTCGTATACAACTTTATTTCACGAGTGCGAGAAGTCGCACTTCTCGCACGCTATGCGATGCGAATTTTGCAATCACACAGGTTGAGCAATTTTTATTTATTATTTATTGATTTATTTTTTTTCTTTATTGGCACTTCTCGCACTCGTGAGATAAAGTTGTATAAGAAACTTTTTCTCAATTCGCGTGATTGCAAAACTCGCACTTGTGAAGAAAAAGTTTGAAGTTTGAAAAGTTCGTATCGTAATCTACTATTTTGTCGCAGAATGCGTAAAATTCGATTTTACGCACTGTTTTCGCACATTAATTTTGAAAAGAGGGCATATTTTAACTTGGAATATTTTCGATTCTAGACTGCCAATCTCATTCTAATTTGACAAGCAGTTTCGAAATGTCCTGATCTCCAATATACATTAATTTTCTATTTTAATCTTTCAAATTGACAATCCTCGAAGCCTCCTTAATTATTAATTCTGTCCTCCCGCGCAAATTGAAGACTTTTGACTTTTAATCTATTCAATCTTCGTCAAGAAAAAAATATTGCATTACTGAAAATTAACGCAACTTCTATAAAAATCGTATACAAGAATTCTGGTAAATATATTCAGTATGACACATAAATGTGCAACAATTATTCAACCAAATGTGTCATTTAATTGGACTTTTGTATCATTACATGCATAAAGTAGTGGGTGAATAAAATTGACTCTTTTGTAAAAAATAATAGGTAAAAAAATAATTTAAAAAAAAAGGTTCTGAAGAGGGATGACACGAGAAACAGAAGTCTATTTACCGCTCAGAGATCACGTACAGCGTGTATAATTGACAGAAGCTAAAGAATCGCAGGCGTGCAACGGTAATTAGCGAACCACGCGCGTTACGTGCCTCACTTCGTTAGTCGTAGATTTATTGCGCGGTTGCCTCCGCTCGGCGCTCTACCTCCTGCATATATATATATATATATACATATATATATAAAACACACGCCTGGTGCATCACGCGCACGGCACATTCAGCCAGATGCACAATCGTGCTCTCGCCTCTCCGAGCATTCTCGCGCTTTGTAATAAAAGACACACCGAACAGTCTTCCCATAGATCACAAAAACTCCAAGTGACGTGACATTTGTTCACGCCAACGATTTCCATCAATCACTTCTCGCTTACCAACTAAAATTCCCGAAAGACTATAAATTTTTAAGCAAAATATCATTTTACACATTTGTCATTACGTCCTCGTAAAAATGTACTACTTTTTTAATGATCTATAAAAATAAATCAATAAATAAGCATATGCCATTGAAAATAATTGAATATATTTGATGGTACTCAACTAAAAATGTATCTGAAACACTTTTTTTTTCATTTAAAAGTTATGAATTAGAAGTATGGTTTGTTATCATGATTAAAAATTATTATTTTCGACAATTATGAAAGAAACAAAATATTTGTACGTGTGCAGTCTACTTTTTATCGTTTAATTGGTTATTAAAATGTGATAATTGGTTAGCCTCATGATTGTAATTAAAAAAAAAAAGGTCAATATTTTGATAAGGTACATTTATAGGAGTGAAATATATTTACTGTCATTGCACCTTATAAATTTCAAGGATTTTTTATTAATAATTTTTTATATTTTATTTAAATGCAATAACACGTTGCATTTATTGCCACTCTATCCATCGATTCATTAATTTCTATTTTTTAAGTAATTTATATCAATCAATCGAATCAATTAATTTCAATGGCATTAATTATGCCATTGAAATTAATTGAATACATTTTCAGATATATATCCAAATAATGTAAATGTAAAAAAATTTTATCAACACATTATCAATGTTGTAGTTTCTTGCATTACTTCCGACTATTTTTTTGTATGTTTTTAGTGTTTTTCATTGATTAGCACCGAAATATTATCTTCGAGATAAATAAATTAAGAATATGACAAAACAATATTATTTTGTTTATTTCATAGAGGTAATTTACTGCCACATTGCACCTTTTGCAAATTCGTTAAATTTGTTTCTTTTGCACTGTCAACATTATAGATTTGAGTGGCAAAGTAAAATCGATTGCTCCGCTGCTATTTGTATTTCTTATCATTCGTCGTTTCGCAACACCACACAACCGCGAGACAATTCAATAAATCGATAAACCAAGCAACGGCAAAAACAAAAACACAATCATTTTGTGCGTTTTGTTATAACCGGAGTGACTTTCACGTTTCCCAGATGCGAAACAACGCGAGAGCTAAGTTTCCCAACTTTCACGTAAAATCGTCATGAGCGCGAATCAGTCAAGTATATCTACGCAATTTTACAGCACATTTTCCATCGATAACTCCTATTGCGGAAATTGTTCGGAAGATCTAGTTTGCGTAGTCATTATTATCCTCTCGCTTAATTTTACTAACTTTCTTCTGTACATTAAAAAAAAAAAAAAAAAGTTTTTCACTCTTTTGCCACGTGTCTATCCAATCACACTTCCAAAGTATTTCCGCATAAAGTAAAAGACAGAAATGATCATGAATATATATATATATATTCATGAAACAGGTTTTTATAATTATTTTTATGTTACAACTAATTTAAAACTTTTTTTTTATATCACTCACTTAAATAACTACATTTGTCTTGTTTTTAAAAAGTTTGGAGTTCCAGTAGAAATGTTCTAATTACAGATGTCAATATATGGTTTATACTAACCGACTATTTCTTTGCAAATTAATTTTTCTCTTAACCATAATTATCAGTAATGATATAGGTAACACTATAATTAAAATGTAATATAATGTAGATAGAAGTAATGATATAGTATTGCAACACAACTAACTAGAATATAAAGGAAAGGATTTATACGTGAACCCGTTCGAAATGCCGCTGTCTTTTTAATCGACGCACACTCGCCACCAGAACCTTTCCCCGTTAATCAGAGTTTTCATCTTTTTAGAACAGTATTAGCTACTTTCGTAGCTCCGACGGTGTATTACAATCGAAATTTTGAAAAACATTCTCATGAATTTTTAAGACAAATAAGTTTTCAATATTTTTATTTTGTATCAGTTATTGTAAAATTTTATGCATTAAATAACAATAATGGATTGTGATAGTCATCACAGTATGCGCTTTTACTTCAGAGAATCAATAAAAGTAATGAATTAAAAAATACTATTAATTTATTAGTGATATCTTTTTAAGAATAATAAGTAATTCTAGACCAATTTCATAATTCATAATAATAATAATAATAATAATAATAGTAATAATAATAATTTGATAGTGTTAACTATTTAAAAATTACAGCCTGTTTTGCGATTTTTTAAAGTTCAATTTCAAACCAAAGTGTTTCGATTTTAATAAGTGACATTAAAAAGTAGTTTAGCTTATTTATTTATTTATTTATGTATAGCTATTGCATTTTAACGTCCTGCGAGAGGATTTATTACTTAGACGACAAATGCAAAGTGAACGAATCTATAAAAAAAAAATGTAATCGAGTGAATTTTATTGAAGCAAAGGTGTGTTTATTATTATTAATACTGTTGAGCAAGTAGTACGATCCGGTGCAGGCTGGCGGTGAACCTGCTGGGCTTGCCTCTGTCTGAAGCTGTTGCTGCTGCTCTGAGTGATAAATGTCGTACACACACACGTACACATACACACACACACACACACACACACACACACACACACACACACACACATTGCAGACACTTTTCTCCGCGGCGATGCGGCCAGCAGCAGGGTGCTCGGTGATCCATGAAATCCGGGCGGGAGGAAATGTTCCACTTCTGCAGTATATAGTAGTGCCCGACCACTTCTGCGCACTGACTACTTGCATTCTAAATGCGTGTACTACGTACACAGCCGCTTATTTCGTGTAATTACGAGTTGGTAATGCCGAGAGAGAGAAGGAGAGGGGCGAGGGGGAGGGGTGGGGAGAAAGAGAGAGAGAATATCATAAGCGAACGGATGTAAATGCATAGTTGGAACGAAGCCACGTGCGCAGGTGACTACTCTGAACGTTTTACAAGCTTGATTAATTAACAAATTAATTTTTTTTACACCCAATAATTACGTTAAAAAAGAAAACAAAATTATGAAATATAATTAAAATATTGCAAACGATGTTTTCTTGATAATAATGTATTAGATCATATGACAAAATGTTTTTAATCAAATGAATTCTGAAATATAAAAAAAATTATTATTCAAAAGGTATCGATTTGTTTGTTCTGTTTTTCTTTTTTACTTTCTCACACATACAAAGTATGCAAATGAGAAAGTATAGCAAAAAACAAATATCTGTTGCCAAATTTTTGTTTAAATAGATGATTTGAGTGTTCTAGATACGAAAAAAAACACATTCAGACATTTTTGTTTATCTGTTTCTCTGTGTCATCGGAAAGCACAATAAGTTTTGAAAAAGACTGTGAACATTGCTAAATACCCTTTAAATTCTGCAGCAAAATTATAAGTATCGCATTGAAAGAAAAAAAAATTCTTTCTTTGTTGCTGAAAGTAGCTTTTTTCATGCTATCAAAAATACAACATGTATTGCATAAAATAATTTATAGAAAAATATAACTTTTTTGTTTTTACATTTTTTTTTGCCCGAAGTCAATCCTCCATGAAACGCGTTAAAAAAAAAAAAAAAGAACAAAAAAAACCCCAACGTGTTTGAAAAAAGAAACCCAATTGCTAATCGAGTGAATTAAAGAATTTGAAGAAATTCACAGAGGGTACCTTGAAGCGACTTTTTTTGAACACCTACGAGAGGATTTAAAAAAAAGCGGCCGAATTGGTGGAGAGCGTCTCGTATACAGCAGATTCATCCTAAATTATATTGGAAATGTTCGAAACGCAAGAAGAGGAGAGAACTGGTATCAGTGAGGTAAGCTGGTCGCGTATTGTTGAATCGAGAACGAAGAACTGTGTGGGATGGAAAGCGGAATAACGGAAGAGGAGGGGAGCGGAGGACTCGGATAGAGCGTGATGCCAGGGGTTATACTGCTGGAAATTGCCGAAGGCTTCGCCTGGGGTTAAAATGCGCTATCCAGCTCTCTGCAGATGCCGTAATTAGCGTCGAGCGCCTGGAGCAAACTATCCTCGGGGCTATACAGCATGTGAGTCTCACTCTTTTCGTTCTCTCTGTCTCTTTCGCTGTGACTATCGGACCGAAAATTATTCACGAAGAGCAAGAAAGATGCAGGACATAGTCACACGCTTTTTTTTTCTTTTTGGTTTGGCTTTCTTTTTTTTCGTTTCACATCGAGGACAAAGACTTGGCAGCGGCTGTGTATCTCCTGTTCTTGAACCCCTGGAGGAAGTTGAGCTCGTGCAACACACCCCTGTGAGACTACGAAATCAGATTACGCGAAAAAAAAAAATGTGTACGTCGAGAATCGTGTGGAATTGAAAGATTATTAATAATAATAATAGTGATGAATAATCAAATATAATTTTTATAAATAAATAAAATTGTAAACGTATAATATTTTTCGTTTAATCAATCACTGGAGTATCCGAAACATCAGCACCTCAGAAAAGTTTACCTGCTAAAATATTCACCAGAAAATACATCCATTTGTAATCACTACATTATCTTTCGAACTAACATTGCTTGGTCATATTTATTGCATAAATAATTTAAATTTATTTTTTTTTTTCGAATATCGTACCATGTTGATAAAATGTAATGAACCATGGATTTAATCGAAATTTATAACGAGTCGATTTTTGGATCTTAATATGTCGGATATTAAGATCCAAAAATGTCGGATTTATATTTTTTTTTTGGTATCTATCTAAAAGAGGAACGAAAAGTGTAAGTTAAATAAATTCTTTTTTAAACTAATAAAAATTCTTAAGAAAATTTCATTCATACTTTTTGTTAAATGCACAAAACCTCGAGTTGCGACTTTTTTATACTTTATACTCTTGATAAAAGGTAGAATGACCTTTTTCTATATAAAAGATATACTAAAATAATAATAATAATAATCAGCGGGGAAAAACGACCCCTAAATAAAGACGGTGAGAGTTTCAGGGTGAATTGCGTTGCCGCTAACCAAGATTTCTGCAATATATTCTGTACAGTACGGCAGTACGGCATACTATATTTATTCTAGTATTATTACTACACTAGTCGACGGTACGTTTATTCCTTCGTCTCCGCGTTGATGCCCGGGGCTAGAGACTTTGTTGAACCAAGGGCAGATGGAAGTATAGAGAGTATAGCGCTGCGGCGATGGGTGGGTTGGGGTGGGGTGGGGTGGGGCGGGGGGGATTATGGGTGGGTTGGAGGGGGCAAGGGGACCACGAATGGCCCGAAGCTTTTTGTAGCCTTAGGCGCGGACGAGCTCTGCAGTTCTGCCCGTAATTAGAACAGATCGCCCGAAGAGTCTTGTGCTCGCGAGCTCGCGACTGCTTCGGGCCAACAAGTCTCCAGCCGACGAAAATTATTCATGAACCGTATACGCGTGGGTCTCGTTCTCGCTATCACGGCCGTATAGTATACACAAAACGCACCACTACCACCCGCGGCACAATTTTCCGGCAAATATTTTGTTTCGTTTAACGAATCTAACCCACCCTCCAATGAACGCACCCCCCCCCCCCCCTCCTCCCCTCCCCGCCCGCCCCCCAACCCCACATACAAACTCTCCTGTTTCTTCCAACGAACATGCCGAAGCAAAATCAACTGTTTCACTCAACCATGAGATGGTTATAATGAAAACATGATTTTCCCACTTGTGTACACAAGACCAGTGAGAAACAACAAAATTGTTAAGTCGGTAAAGAGAAAAAAGAACTTTAGTGCCTGGAGAAAACGTATGCCTTCGAAATTTATGCAGAATAATAAACGCCGTTAGCTAATAGACTGTCTCAAAATAGTTATTTGTTTTTTTTTTCCCCTACTCTTTCCACGTCATTAATGTTTGGACCACATTATTGAAACTGGTGACAGGAAAACTTCAACTGTAATAGTATATTACGATACGAGTGCGATAAAACTTTTTCTGACTAGTGTGAGAGCTTGCAAGAGCGAGTTGAGGAAAAGTTTCTCGCACGAGTTTCGTATACAACTTTATCGCACTAGTGAGAAGTAGGTACTTCTCGCACTAGAGAAATAGGCACTTCTCGCACTAGAGAAGTAGATACTTCTTGGACTAAGAGTAGTAGGTACTTCTCGCACTAGAGAAATAGGCTCGCACCGCGTGGCATAAAGTAATATACATTTATTAACTGATATTAATAAATCCTTAATTGTGCCAATTCAAAGCTTCAAATATTCAAATTGTTAACCACAAGAAAAAAATTCGTTCCGTCATATTTAACATTATCATTTCTTCAGTGTTAACAAATCCAACTACCTAAAAAAAAAAAAACTCTTCTCTCAGTGTAAATAGAGTGTAATTCCTTCGAATTGACTAAAAAAATATATAATAGAGTCAATGAAATACTAATGGAATAACAAAAAAATATGTACTCGGGACCAATTACTTTGATTTCCAAGTTCTTTTTCTTTCTCGTTAGCCATAAAACGTATAGTGGATACGAAAAATTATAGATACATGGATATAGGGAGAAGCAAGTGAATGCGCCGCATGCACTTCGATGCAAGTATACGAGCTGTAAAGCGTAATATGTCGTAGTGTATATAGAAGCAAGGAAAACCTATCTATCTACCTGCCCGGCCGAAGCATGTAACGCGCGCGCCGCCCGCTGTTCTTGCCCCGCGATGCCTGCATATATGTAAGATTTCTCTGTCGGTCGCGCGTTGCACATGCCACCACCCGACTTGCTGCACTCTCGTATACTTAGAGCTAGCTCTTGTACGCAGCAGACCAGGTATAAGCCATGCGCGCGTCAAGGAGCTCCGGCAAAAGCAACCGAGCGACCGCGAGCAAGGAGGCACTCCCGACACGCGCCAATGCATGTCTTGCTCCATTTCATCCTCGACTCGCTATTTCCCACCACTTACTCACCTACTTACCCACGAGACGGAAATTCTGTCCGAGAGTCGAGAGTCGCATGGATGTTAAATCGACACTGCGTTGCCAATGCATACACATACACAGCGCATTCCACAGTGCAAATCAAAACATTCTATCCTATTATTATCATCTTTTTTTCATTATTATTATTCAATATTCGTCAAATTAGGCGAACCGCAGATAAACAGAAATGTAAATTATTTCAAAAATGACTACCGCTTATAACCGTAACCACATAAATTTAAATATTTCAAAATAAGTACATCCACATGTTTCTGGTGGGAAAAAAAAAATCTGCTCTGAAATGTTTTTTTTTTTCTAATTCACGAAATTCAATAAAAACAATATCGTTGCAAAAAAAAAAAATGAAACATAAAATATCGACTCAAACTCTTGTGTATAAGTGAACATAAATCGGATATAATAATTATATGTCAAACTTGTATTGCATTAAATATACTTTACTGCAATTTGAATTTGAATAAAAGTTTGACATATTATTATGAGCTAACAATTTTTTTATTTTTCCCAAATTTCTAAAAAACGTTATATGCAATTATTCAAAAATCGGTATTGAATTCTGGGTGAAATATAAGATTAAAAAATCTGAAATAATCTATATGTATTCGACACACTCCGACATTGGTCGCAAAAAAAAAAATCGAACGTTTTTTGTTACATATCTCGAAACAGGGGTTCCGTTATATGTAGCTGTTGCGTTTCAATCGTCTGCGGAGTTCGATTGCCGAGCTCGTTTGCCTGCGCATACCTATTTTATAGTACGCAACATATATGTATAGACATACAGCGGGTATACCCAAGTACGAATGTGTACATACGAGCTCCCCAGTCCGAGGAGCCAGGATATGCGGCAATGTAACGCCACCAGGCACGGAGAGATTTACGTCGCTATCGTATTCGTAACGTTACATGAAAAGCACGTATACTATTCACATATATAAACGCATATGCATATACAGGTAACAGCAGCAGATGTATTAAACAGTGTAGCATAGGTCGTGTGCGCTGCAAAATTTCATTACACTCACGCCCGCGCGCGAATGTCAGATTCTACCGATGAAATATCGTGGGAAATATTTAAATTAGCCGGGAGACAGTGCGCAAGCACACTCTTAACATAGACACACAAACACACACACACACACACATATATATGTGTCTGGTCCGTTAATATACATAACCATTATTATAATGTGCCAGGATTATTTCATTGAAAAAATATACTTACAAGTGCTCGGCCGTGTTTCGCGATGAGCTGGAATCCGGAAAATTAATTTCACCTCCGGGCGCAGCGGATTTTTCGGTATGAACGAACCTCTCGCTAATGAACGGAGCTCGGAATTGCGCGAGGGTGTGTGTGTGTGTGTGTGTGTGTAATTAATTCCTACTAGCCGGAATTGAGCGGCCTGTACAATCACTAGAAGTATTAAAATTTGAATAATTAATTATTGTTTAATCGGGGAATGGAATATCTTTGTGTCTGCTACAACAACAACAACAACAACAAAAACATACGTAATATCCGGTACAACACAGTTATCAATTTATTGCTTAATCAGGCAATCGAATTCCAATGAAAAAAAATGATATAACCATTTATTTCGATGCATTATTTTATCATAATACAACATTTTATGAAAAACAATTTTGAACAGCGTCAAAATCATGCAATTCTTTTTGTCAAGAGCAATGAAACTTCTTTTTTTTTTTTTTTTGTAATTTGTAATAAAAAGTAGATGCAATTGCCGGTCCACTTCGGTTCGGATACCAACATTTTTATTTTCGAAAAACGATTCTCCAGAATTTTCACTTTTTTTACAGATTCTTAAATACGTGTCGTTCGAAAAAATGTATTTGAAAAAATCGTAGCAAATTAAAAACGTGTACATTTTTTTTTTTTTGAACGGTCAGATCGAAACCAAGATGAAATGTCCCATATACTTTTCCACATATAATTGAATTTTATGTTAAGCGAGGTCGGTACTGTTCTCTTTAGTTTAATATGCAAAATTCTATATCCATTTTGTATACATCCTTCTTTTTCCTCCTCTATGCTTTGCTCTTTGGTTATACTCTCTCGCCACGCAATCGGTTTATGACCCCGTAAGAACGTGTGGCGTAAATCTCTCTGGCACGCGGCAGCCTGATGGCACTCTGTTTTGCGACATCATGCACTGCTTTCTTATGCAAGCCCGAGCAACCGGGAGCCACACGATATATATCTTTTGCCTTTTGCCTAGTTGCATATATGCGTTGGTTCATATTCGCTTTTATGTGTAAAGCACCCAACTATAAACGCGTAGTACAGTATATATCGCGCTGAAAGAGAGAGTGAGAGAGAAAGAGAGAGAGATATATACGGCTAAGAATCAACCGAACTGCTAGGAGAAGTCTCTATACTATTCCTTTATAAGGCACTCTCTACGTGTTACCGTACTTACGGCATATAGAATGCGCTCTCGCACCGAACACTTATATTATATTCCAATATCGTTGCTCGTTGCGTGCGCTCCATCGCGACTCCATTGCCAACACACGTGAAGCTTATATATGTACGATCTTGCATGTATTTATGCGCCCCGGCAAGAACTCATTGTAAATCTAGCGTGCCCTACAGTGCTCTGGTGCTCTTTAGCTTTGATCTTATACGCTCGGAAATGCAATATACACTCGGAGATAGAAACTCTCTGTCTGATGGTACGATATATACATACGTATATCTAACTCTGAGAATTACTTTTAGCTGTTGAAATTAACTATTCGTATTATATTTTTTAAAAATTACCGGTTTGAGAATTTTCCACGAGTGACAAGAATATTTTACGTTCATTTTAGAGGAAAATCTTTCTATTTAATAATATATATACATAGATTGGAAAATTATTATTATTATAAAAATTGTATATTTTCATTTATTTTTTATCCACGATTTGAAGAGTCTGGCATTAAATACAAAATGTTGCGACAGAAAAAAAAAATAGCGCAGGTATATTTAATTTTGTTTGGCGATTGCATTTCGCTGAAATCGGAAAAGCGATTCGAATTTTATGGAGCTTTGAAATTTTCGTAATTTTTTTTTTCTTTTTAATGATGTAACTTGAAAACGCTTCAAGTAGCTGAACCAAAATTTTTGCATAAAACTTAAATAGAACATATGTCGTTTGATACTAAATTTACTGAGCATCCAAAAAAAAAAGAGTTCATAATTCAGACAATTCATAATTAAAAAAAAAATGTCTCAACATACTTTCTCGAAAAGCTATGTAAAAATTCAAAAATAATGAGGAAGCAATATGCAATCCTTTTTTTTATATGTTTTTCGGTCATTTAAAAAAAAAAGTAGAATACAGATATATTGGACGTATCTATTTGTACAATTTATTGTCAGTCGACAAGCGACTGATGCCCATGGAATTTATAAACCACAGAGTGTAAAGAAATGAACATGCTCGTATACTCATCGGTAATACGTCTTGTTGCACTTTCGCCAATAAAGCATCGCGTCTTCGTGTTTAAAACAAACGGGCATCGTCTGTTGGTGTCTCTGGTCGCGTGTGGAGGAGAGTCGCGTTGCTCCATCGATTCCACATTACTATGTGTTCATATATATGAACATATATGAAGGAAAGGAGGCACATACATGTACGCTGCCGTAAGGCGATAACGCGTAACATCGTCGCTCAGCGCAAGGAAATCGCAGCGATTCCGTACTGTCGATAAATCATCGAACACGTTTTTTAAACGAACGATGTAAATACCAAGCCCAGGAGGAATTTCGCGACCCCGTTTTTTAGGCGATGCGTTTTACGCGCACAACTTATGTACTTGAAGCACAAGCCCCTCGGGTGGCTATGCTCGAATGTGCAAGGGTATAAAGCGTGAAACCCGAACATTCACATCATAAAATGTAATGCTAAAGAATTACGATGAATTGTATATGCACATTTTCTTTGAGTTTCTCTTTCATTTTAAGTGATGCTTTCTGATGCAAATTTGGCGAATATAATACTGGTACTGTCTATAGTTTTGAGTTGAAAGCCTCGAATTAGTATTATTATTGTTATCATTTATTTTGTTTTTTTTAAACAATAAGTTCTTTGAAAAAAAATTTAATTTTTTTTTTTTCGCAAAAAATTCCAAAATGAAAAATTATAGTGTTGAGTTGTAAGCCTCGAATTATTATTATTATTATTATTATTATTATTATTATTATTATTATTATTATTTTAATAATAAATTCTTTGAGAAAAATTATCAAAAAACCTCTGAAACTTATGAAAATGTTCTAGTAACAGCTGGCAGTGAATTATTTTCAGTGTTTAAATCTTTAAATGACTTTTCATATTTTTAAAAGTTTTTGCGTATTTAAAAAAAGTTCTTCTATTTTTTTTTTCGAGAAAAATTGCGAAAAAAGAAATAGAAGCAAATGTCAGCCCAGTCTGGGTCTGGGCTTAAACATTTTTATATTTGATACGGATTTTTTGAGAATGTTTTCATATTTTTAAATTCGGCGTAACCATATTTTAATTTTGAAAAATTGTGACTAATTCGAGTTCGAAAAAAAAAAAGAAAAAAAATCGGCAAAAAAATGTATTTTTAATGTTGGGACTAAAAAATCGTGGGCGAAATCCGAGATGTCAAGGGTCACCGGAACGTCCCGTATACATGCTCGTACAAGTGGCTTTATCAAAAATAAAAAATAAAATTATGAAATGGCAATGTGCAAAATTCTATTTTTTATCCTTTCATTAGTCGCAGTAGTAACGCCCACGTTTCATGCAGACAACTCACGCGCTTGCAGTCGAGAGCGAATTCCGCGACTTGTATTCAACATTCATATTATAAAGGCCACCATACTTACCGGTGATACAAAAACATTAGCAAAAATGCTTGTTGTTGCGAGCCTTCGCATGACATCTTCGAAAGACCGAGAGGAGTGCGCATATTGGCGGGTATCACATCAGCCGCGTCCATAACGCATCAATAAATTTGCAATTCTACGTGTGCGTCGGTGTGATGATGTGGCGGCAAGCCAAACCGGTCGGCACGCGCTCCGACCATCCACCATATACTGTACACACGGTATATAACATCCGGGCTGTCTTTTACTTTTCGCTTTTCTTTTCTCTCCTTTCACCGGTCTCTCTTTTTATCTTTAAACACCACGAAGAGGGGACCTCTCTGTTATCTCGTAGGCATCGCCAGAGTACATGCACAAACTCTCGGTAAGATGGTATGTAAAATCTTTGGGTCTTACTCTTTCACGCCCACGACCTGCGATAAAGGTCAATTCACATATTTTTTTATTGATAATTACGGCTATAACTTGAATCGATAAAACGTTTTAAACTATAATCACCATCACCAGAAATTTCAATGATTTCCTTACTAGTTTCAAGCTTTCGCATTATTCATAAACTGCACAATTTTTTGTCAGCGTTGCACGATTTCTTTAATTTCGTAAAATTGTCTCTCAGTCTTTTATGCTTCTATTTTGGTACGAAATTTTAACGCAATAAAATCAGGTATTCATAAAAGGAAAAAGATTGTGAACAACAAAAAATTGTTATCCACAATAAATGTTTTCTTTTTTATCGGAAAAAAATTGTACATGGAAATAAAATTGTCATGAACAGAACTATGTAAACTAATCTTTATTCGCCCCGACTTTTTATCCACGCTGTTTGATATTGAAATTGACCGAAATTGGTAAAGGAGTTCAAATTTTATAAAATTTTGAATAAAAAAAAAAATTACGTTATTGCACTAGTTTTTGCAAAGCTTGGGTATGTGAGTTAAAATTATCAACATAAACGAAATACAATTTAGCGATGATCAGTACATAATTTCATTTCAATCTATAACGTGGTTCAGATTTTAGAGATCTTTTCATTTTTGTAATTTCTAATAGCTATAATTTTCAAAAATAATGAAACAATGAGCTAAATTTTTTTGTACATATCTAATATCATTAAGAAATGTTCGGCATAAAATTGGACCGAAATCGACAAAAGAGTTTAAGTGTTATATTAAATTGAAATAAATATCTTGATATTATTACCAAAAATAAAAGACTTCTAAATTAAAAAGTACAAACTTTTATTTATTGCTATTTCCCTTAAAATACAATAAAGCTTATGGCAAAAATACAGAAGAACTGCCGCCTCAAATATAAAAAAAAACAGTTGCAAAGTGTGCAGCCTTGCACCTCCCTCATAATTTTTCATCTTCCACAAAGCTTCTTCAACGAGGAAGCCAAAATTCATCGACATATACTTCCTCATAGAGGATACGTTTTACAATTTGAAAAGTAATGAGGAAGCTATTTGCAATCTTCTTACGTCGCAACTTTTTTCACTTGAATTTATCGACAAATTTACATTGAAATTCAAACATTAATCAAGATAACTATAAATCAGCGATGTTAATTTGAATCCTTATTTGAATATCTGATGAAGATATGCCTAATAAAGAATATTGAAAATTATTTAGTGTTAAGCATCATCGAGAGTCATCAGAGAGAATAAAAATGTCTGAAACGTCTTTAAGAGGCTGTCTGGTTAGTCTTTTCTATACCTCCTTATTCCACTTATTCGCCTCCTCCATCTGTCTCCATCTCTCTCTCACTCTTCTGAAGAAGCAAACCATCAAAGATCTCGTTCCACGTCTTCGAACGAAGTATATATATCGAACTCGCTAATAACCAAGCACCGTGGCTATATGTGTTGCTGCCGTTAAAGCGAAGCCCGATCTTCAATTAGAGGGCTTTAACGAGTCACTTTTAGAGACGCTCTTGGATGCTGGGAGCAGAAGGATCGACAGGTAGGCCAAGAAGCACTAACAGCAGAGAGAAACACAGAGCCCATTCGTGTATATATACATATATGTATATTAGAACCGTAGCTTGTGTAGTATATATATGTATATATATATATATATATGTCTGAAAGAATGTGTCTGAAAGAAAAATATTATATTCCAGACTCTAACTACTGGCTGTTGCGCGCAGCAGTCTATCTACGTTTCTATGTCTTTCTCTCGTCTTTCCTCTGTGTAATTAAATCCAAGTCCCATGTTAATCCATCAGAGTGACGGCAGTAACGGAAAACTCTCTTGTATATGTATATAGTTGCTATAAGCCTGCCCATTGAGCATACCTAGGCGTATTTACTGAGACTCTATTATACTCGCATACATGGATACAGGGCATTCCACCGCTAATCGGCAGAATCGTGATGCCTATTTTCTTTTTTTCGATGTTTAAAAAAAAAGTTCCACATTTTTCGAAAATTTAATTTAATCACCCAAAATTTAACTCAAAATCAGTGTCGACAATTTGTTGAAAATTTTTCGCGTAAATTTTTTGTTGAAAAAGAAAATGTTTGAAAGTAAATAAATAAAATTTACTCGCATATTTTTTCTGGAATGTGAGAAGCGCAGTGTTGGCATTGATTATTTAACACAAAGATGAAATTTTCATTTTTTATTTATCTTTAACAAATTTCGTTTTACTGTAATTGTTCAAAAATTAACCTAACATACAAAAATATATTTAAAATACAGAAAAAGGAGTTATTTATTTTTCAGTAAATTCTCGGGGTTATAATTATCTGACATAACGCGAATATCAGCTGCACGTGTTTCTCTTCATAGTAAGAATTATCGACAGACACCTGGCTCCAGAAGAAGCCACACAAGTATGCTGTGCATTATATGCAGTATGCGTACTGGGCTCTCGCATGTGACTCCCAATTTATCACATCTGCCGTCGTCTCCGATGGTCACGAGACGTTGTTATCTGTGTGTCATTAACTCAAAAATTCGCGGATGACGAATAGCTCTCTCGATTTACGGGATGGCAGCATGACTCGTTTAATCGTCCTTGGCGTCCTCATCGGCGGGCGCATTTAAATAATAACATTCGAGGGCAATGCTGAGAGAGACGAGAGCTATCTTCGAAATGACTGGGGGCGAAGTAAAGGGTGTGATGGGGGGGGGGGCTTAAAGAAGAGACGTATCGAAGAGAAAAAGCGAGACATTTCCGAATTTGCATTTCGGGACGCTCGAAGACACGGGACCACAAGGCCCGGGGCACGCCGGTATTCACCAGTCACCCCCAATAGCCCCCCCCGCCCCTCCCTCTACATACGAGTACAAACATACATATGTAGATATACGACGAAGTGGCGGAATGCGACCCGAGGCTGCACGGGCACAAAACGATGCACGTTCAGCCTCATCCACAAACTGCCGCGCCAACCCGATGCTTCTGCACTGTCAGTGCAACCTGCACTGTAGTATAGTCGAGCCTCTCTTTTGTTAAACTGAATGCGTCGATTGCAAATTTTAATCATTTCATTGACTTAATCATCTTTACCTGATGTGCCGATATTACTTCGTAATTTCGAAAGCTGAACTATGACAAATTGAGACCGGATCAGTTCATCCAAAGACGATACAGTTGATCCAACGTTTATCAATTGGTGCAACCACCATCAATTGATTCAATGGACAATAGGTACAATTAATGATTGACCCAGTTGCGAATTGGTACAATAGCCGATAGTTCCAGTAGATAATTGAATAATTGTACCGGTTGATCCAAACAGTCACCAATTGGCGCAACCACCATTGACCATTGGACGAATTGGTCCAATTGTTAATTGGTACGATGACTGAGAGATCCAATGGCTAATGGTGTAATGACATAAAGGAATATAACGTTGCGAGTAAATTTTATTAATTAATTTGAAATGATAATACGTGTAAAGTTAAACTAGAAAAGTTTTCCGACTTACGCCACGTTTTTCTTTATTTGAACTGTAAAGTATTATGAATTGGATTTGGACGAATTGTCCCTTAGGTTGAACGGTCGAAAAAGCAATGTTATTTTCTTTTATAATATATTTATTATAAGGTTTTTATTAATAAAAAAAATGCAAATTAGACATAAATTTTGTCACTACTAGCTTAACAAAAAAAAAGGTATCAATTTGACAAAGTTACTTCTGTCACTTCTATTTTACAAAAAAAAAATCCATCGAATGCCACATTTCTCTAAATTAACGAACGTGTCTGTTGTCTCGTTATCCTACTAAAACATTTGTCTCGCCAACCCGCGTGTATATGTGCCTCTTGACGAGAGATTCTAAAAAATACGGGGGATTGGACTGTACCTAACAGCAGCATACATTGAAGTTGTGTAACGCCAAAGGGCGATATACAGGAGGAAGAAGGGAGGAAGATAGAGCGCAGCAGACAGATCATCTCTAACAGGACCAAACCAGGGAAATAGATAGAGACAGAAATGAAAGAGTGAGATGGATAGGATACAGCTTGGACTCTGTGTGTGTGTGTGTGTGTGTGTGTGTGTGTGTGTGTGCGCGCACTATGCATAGTATATATACATCGCTGTTGGAATTGCGATTCCCGGAGGCGATGGAAGCAGCGTCTACCTGGACGCGCAATTGCCTCGGGCGAACCGCGAGGCTGCCGTTCCTGCTGCGGTCGCATCACCGGCGAAAGGGGCAAGAGTATGGTAGAGCCAGGAGGAGAAATAGAGGATGGGATAGGAACGAGCGAACAAGAGAGAGAATGAGAGAGAGAGAGAGAGAGATGGAGGGAATGAGCAAGAGAGAAAGAGTTATCCCCACCCACATCGGAGAGCCGGGTGTGCATACATCCGTGCATCGCATCGTAGCTCTCGCCTGCGGTTCGGCGCACGGGGCGACCCCCGCGCACACCCACCGCCAAGAACCTCTTTTGCTTCCAGGCTTCGAGCTCAACATCGCACGGAACTACGTTCGCTGCATACATCTCCATGTATCCCCAGGCTATACCGCGAAAGAACCGGTGAGCTATAGCCAACAGTACTGGAAATAATGATCGTGGATTGAGCTCTGTGCGACGGACGTCCTCCTTAGCATGAGTACAGCACATAGGGCTTGCACGATTTATACTGTACATTATAGTAGACTTGATATTAGTTGATGAGCGTACTGCAAATGAAATGAGAGTTACGAAAGAGTGTTGTACTCTGAGCGTTTTATTGTAAGATTTTCTTTTTAGGGATTTAAACCCTTTTGGGGCTTTCCGGGGATGATCTGAAATTAATGAAACACTGCAGGCCATTTTCTGACAATGCGTGGATTGAAAGTTTCCTTACTTTGGCTTCCTTACTTTTTTTAACTCGATCAAATAAATATTAACTTCAATCAACGAAATATTCACCTAAATTGCTGTTTTTTATTATTGATGTAAATAATATTCTTTGAAAACTGGCGCACATTACTGCCATGAAAATTCAATTTATAATGAACGGTGTACGTCATTAAAAAATATCCTGTT